>JBAMBJ010000467.1:0-104557 GCA_037043495.1 Drosophila recens | reverse complement strand
GAAATCCGAAAAATCGAATATTTAGTCAATTTATCAAGGTATTAATTTTAATACTTTTTTTGTGTTAACATCTTAAGAAAACTTCAAACTGTAAAGTTCTGTACCAAAAATGTTAAATAACAGAAAAATGTTAGCCCTGACAGCTGTTAAAGTCAGCTGTTGCTTTCGAAAAGCACGTGCGCTAGGATTGCAACATTTTGGCAGCCTATTTCAAATTGGTATTGCACAAAAGCCAATCATTTTTTTTACAATATTTAAAATGGATACCAATTATACGGTTTCGTACTATGTGTTGGTTGTACTAGTATTCTGTATTTGTGCGTGTTCTGTTCATATTTTGTTATATTAGATAATGCTTTGGAAGCTAATTTCTTGGAAAGAAATTTCAACTTTGCGGAAGAATTTAGCAAAGATGCTTAACGAGGCTTAATGTAAGTCCAACTATATGTTGTAGATCCATTCAATGTTATTTAAAGGCATTATGTCTTAGTTTGAACAATTTGCGATAGTCCGCGCTAATTAATTTTTTTGGGCGCAACCTCACAATTTTTCCATGCTGATTTGCTCGCTTGTCGTATGAGTTATTTGACCAGTTTTTGAGGTATTTATTACTAACTCGAAAACTACTTCGGATATCTTGATGCGGTTTTTTTTCTAGTGTTATGTATAGCCCTAGAAATTTTTTAAAAAAAGAGGCGTGTTAAAATCCCCGCGCCAAATTTTTTTTTTTTTAATTTTATGTTCACAACTATATATTAGAGCACACAACTTTCTTTGTCTAACAAGTACTTTTTCTCTTTATTGTCAATAATAAACAAGGTCAAAGCTTGTTATTTGGAACAAAATTTATGAGCTTACTTGCTACCGATACCAAAAAAAAAATAAAAAAAATTAAATGCGGGGGTGGTGACACGCCCACTTTTTCAAAAATACTTCTGAAGGTTTACATAACATAAATAAAAAAACCGCATTCAAAAATTTTGCTTATTTTAGAAGTTATAAATAAATATTCGATATTTCGGATTTCGCCCCATAGTGCAACGGCGAGAAAAGAATTTGTTCATTCATTTTACCAGCTGTGTTGTTTGTACTTTTGTTTCTGCAGGTTTTTCACTTTCCAGCATGTCGATTGCGATTGGAAATCAAAATTGCTTTTTGCTCATTTCGCTGTTTTTGTATTTTATTTTAAAAACGCATTATTTCACTTGCGCACTAATTAATATATTGATTTCGAGATGCTTGAGTCGCAGCGGGCGCTCCAGTTGGACAGCAGTCATAAAAGTAAATACATATCTCACACACACACACACACACACACTGACACTGAAACACACACAAATTCATGCATGCGTGTATTTGGGCATATGTTAAAATATGTTTACAGTTTCAATTTCGTTGTGTGCGCACATAAAGCAAATATCAATTACAGCTCTTCATCTCTTTCTCTTTCTCCCTCTCACTCTCTCGCTTTTACTTTGCGTTCATTAATTTTTTATGATTTCTGTCTTTGTTTTTTTTTATTTTTTCGCACAGCCCACAAGGAAAAATGGCAATTCATGGGCGCGGCAAAGGCACACTCCAGGCATATCAATTGCATCAAGCCGCTTGGTCGAGCAATCCACTTTAGGCCGATCCGCATTAAAAATATTTTGCTGATTTTAAAACTCAACAACAATTTATGGTTGATTCCATTCCATAATCACGTCTTTATTTACTACCATTATTTTCAAAATAAATATTCAAATCCAAAATTAGCAAGATAGTATTACATATTTCAAAAATTGTAAACATGATATTTTAGATTGTTAATATCACATATTTATAAAAGTACAAATTTGCACACATTTATTTCAGCACATTTGCTCGCATATATAAACATATGTATGTAAATGAATAATACATTTAAAAATATATTGGTATATTAGAGTCTTTGCCTGTGGTCAAGACTTCATAGCATCCTGCTAATGCGGTCCATTTGATTTGGCAATTGGAAACTAGGCAGCCTTTAGTTAAACTGTCAGTATTCAGCTTTGTTTATAACATATTACTTATTTATGTGTATTATGTGTATAGTCATGCTGTCTGTTGAAATCGTTTGAAGTCAAATGCAGAGGACAATTTGCACGGTGTGGCAGGGTAATATGGGAAATGTTGAATTTGTTTTTGACATTTTTTGCTCGTTATTTGTTGAATTAATTAAAATTCAATAATAAAATTGTTAAATGCAAAGCTGAATTAATGCTGTGTGTTGCGTGGAGAACGGAGAATGGAGAATGTGCGCGGAGGACGGCAAACAAAACCCAAAACCAAGTGAAATGTTTAATAGCATAAATAAATAAAGGCGCACAAATGGTGCCCAATTGCCGCTTGTTTATAAATATAATTAATAAACATTTATTATGCGCATATTCTCAGATCACATCCCTTTCTCCCAATCAAACGGGAGACGAGTCCAAAGCAATTTAATGCATTCCATTTTTAATTTTTTATTTATTGTTAATAAATCGGTAAAAAGAATTAAGTTGAATTAACGCAGATGAAATTACAGTTACACATATGAACTACTGGAATGAGTTAATCAAATTACGTTTCGATTGATTTATATATTTACATAAATAGAGATTTAGAAAATGCAATAATAACAAGAAGTGGGCAATCTGCGAGAGCAATCTAAGCCAAATAACTGACATTAGGAACTTTGAAAAAATATTGAGAAAATAAAAACAGTTCTATTAAATAAGTTAAAACATTAGGCTAACATACTGCGTTTAAATCTTTTTGATGCCATTTGTAGTTTAGTGCTGTTAATTAGTGTACTATATAAATGCTCTGCATTTCGATAATTTCAATGCATACTGACCTTTAAGTATTGCAAAATGAGTAAACGTGAATTAAATCGAATTTCAATTAAATGCAGTCTCTTTGAGTAATCAAATTAAAGAACAATATCGAATAATGCCAATTTGTTTGTGTCAAGGCGTGGCACTTATATTTGTGTTTGATTGTTTTTTTATTTGTTTATTTGTCTGATGCTGCATATGTGTGTGTGCATATGTGTGCAGGCAAATAAACTGTAATTGTAAATAAACATAAATTTTAAAATTATTACCAATACGCCCCATTTTATTTGCAACTTATTTATGCCAATTTTTTGTGCACACACAAATGGAGTGCGAAAAGAGAGTACGAGTGAGAGAGAGAGAGAGAGAGAGAGAGAGAGAGAGAAAGAAAGACACGGCACATAATGGATATTGACATGCGATATAAATATTATTCGTTATTTTTTTCGCTTGCCACAAAATGCCGCAGCAAGTGAGGCACCAAATGAGATGCAAGTTGACAGACAGCAAGAAGACTTAACTCAAAGGCAGATCCATATTATTAAAAACACAAATTTGCTGATAACGTTACACATTCTAACAGTGATCGCAAATAAATTATTTATCATTTTTATTTTTAATTTTTAAAAGATAAGAAATTTCATTTTATTTTCAATTTATAATTTTTATAATGAAAATTGAAAAAAACACTTTAAGAATGGAAAATATTATTACTAAAAATATTATTATATTTAAATTATTATTATAAAAAAAAAAATTAAAAATAAAAGTTACTTATTTCGTAGTTTCTTTCATAAAACTTATAATGCTTACGATCCATGCATTCTAATGAGTTATCGATATAATTGGTCTTGCAGAGCTGCACACTTTTCGAAGGGCTGCAGTGCAAGTTTTTCGCTTAGCTCTCTGTGTATTCAGATTTATCTCAGTGTTTTTTTCCTATTGCCTTTGCAGTACATTTAAAGTTCGCCAATTTTTCAATCGCAATATTTGTTGTTGCTTTTACGTTTCTTTTTTTTATTATGTGCTGTCAACATTTGGTTACCACGCCCACACTGTTGAGCCCCGCCTTGTTTGTCTGTCGCTCTATTCCGTTGACTGTTTTTCCTGCTATTCCTGTTGTTGCTGTTGTTGCTGTGTTCTGGTTTTTGCCACTTTAACGGATATCATAAATTGGTTCGGCGAGCAGCATTTCCCATGTGGAAAATTGAAATGTGTTTCTGGTAATGCGCTGAAAGCTGCCACGCCCACACAGAGCAAGGCGATCTTCAGTGACAGCCAAATAAAAATCTACATCTCTGTACTTTCAGGAGTAGTCGCAGATCCTCATGCAGTTTTCATCACTTGTTGGCTTTAAGAGAGTTTTGGCTGGGCAGAAACGAAACGGCTTCCAATTGTCGTCAATGCCGTGAAAATTTGCGAACGGAAACGGAAGTTGCCATTGGCCGCCGGCCAAGCGAGCGTGCCACATTGGCCGGGTCGACATCGAAAATTGCCGCACAGGTGGGAAAGGCGGGAAAGGGAAGGGATTGGGGGATGTATGGAAAATTGTTTGGCAACAATTTACTATTTGCTGAAAAATGAAAGATTTAAAGAGCTTAGCATGTATCTCATTTCGATTGAATATTTCACTTGTGAATTGCTCAAATTGCAATTGAAAATGCAATAAGCATAAATATTTAATGACAGTAGCGATGCAATAACAGCAAAAACAACAACAGCAACAACAGCAACAACAACCGCAATAACAACAACAAGAAATAGAACAATTTGCAAATTTAATTAATTTTACAATGCGTGCTGGCAGTTTTTGGATTGGTTCACTTCATTCGCTCCCACTAAACTGACATAATGACCAAATAATTTTCCAGTTCGCTGACTCTTTATGGCCATCAACATCACGCTGGCGGCGTGTGGCGGGGGGGCGTGGCAGGGGAGGGAGGGAGCTAGGTTGTCACCGGTTGACAGTTTTCAATTTTGCATACATTTGACAGGCGACGCGTCGCCAACGAGTCGCATTTAATGCAAATGTTCATTTTCAATTTGTAAATTTATTATAAATGTCAACATTAATTTAGCGCAAAAATCTATGCACATCTCTGTAAAGGATCCATCAAAGGGAGCCAAATGGGTTGTGTGTCGCTATTAGCATTAGTCTGACACATGACACGTGACCAGACGCCTCTGTCGGCTCTGCAATTAATCAAGCAAATGATGCAACATCCAGACTGGCATCCAGATTCCACAGAGCTAACCGAATTCGAGTCCGAATTCGAGTCCGAGTCCGGATCCGAGTCCCTAGCACAAAGGTAATTTGGCACTTAAAAAGGGTAAACGAGTATTGAACCTCCCTCTCGAAACGTCGAGCCCAAAATAGAAATCCAGAACCATATATCGAAACCCATATCCAAACCAAAAACCCAATCGAACCGTCCTCAAATCCATTGAAAGGCCAACGCCTAATGTGACGAGACTTTGTCTGCATTTTGTCCCTTTGGATTTGATAAAAAAAAAGGGGTTAAGAGAAGAAAAAGAGCAAGTGGGAGTTCAGAGTTGCGAGTTGGCTTGAGGTCAACTGCTTGCAAGTTTCATTTATCATCTGATTGACTAGATAATTGACTATTCATATAATTTCGAAAGCAGTTTGTGGACGCTTTCTTTGCTCAATAGCACACCATCATTTGTTTGCTAATTCGATTAAACATTCTTACTCACATGCAACCAAAGAAAATTATAAAGTTCCCAACGATTTGTTAAACAAACTGCATTCAAATAAATCTTTCCCTTTTATGCATCAACTGTTGATTTTTCCTATTTCTAATTCTATTTGTTATTTGTCTTTTAAAAGTATTAGTTAAAAATCTGAAGTAAATACTGACGCCAAATTTATGTAAGAGAAAATAAAATTGACTAAACAAAATGTAAAAAAATATAGAACACAAACAACATTGTGTAGATAAATAAAGTAAGGAAAACGGTTCTTACAATAACTTATATTTTTATTATATATTTATTATATATTTATTAAACGTGAGTTATCTAAACACTCCAGCAACATTTTTGACTCTTATTGTAATTTCTAATTATCAGCACTTCTTTGAATTAGTTTTATTTCAATATTCAAGCAGAGTGGCGACTCTGAAAGTGTGAAGACTTGACAAGCGAAAATCACACTAACTGTTGTCAAAATGGAGTAGTTATAAAAGTATCATTGTTGTCTTCGGAAGAATCGAAAAGTTAAATATAATGAGCTGGATATTTGCGTCTCATCTTGGGAGGTGCATTACTTTTTGGATGGGGTGAATGTGCGGAGTGCATACATTCATCACAGTCTACATACGAAGTGTGTATATTGTTGTACTGATGTGTGTGTTGGTTGTTTGCCAGAGCAATAAATTGCCAAAAAAAAAAAATAAAAAATAAAAAAATTGAGAAGAATAATGGCTTAAAAGTCAGCAGTCGAAAATATAACAACAAGAGTTTTAGACAAAGCGCGACACTAGTATATAAAAATATTATTGATTGGCCGGGAAGTGCGATAGTTAGGTGCTGACGTGGTGAGAGGTCGCTGCAAATGGAGACGCCTATTAGTAAGCGGTGGGACGATGACAGACACAGAGAGTGAAAGAGATAGAGAGTGAAAGAGATAGAGAGTGACAGAGAGTGAGAGAGAGAGAGAGGGGCAGCACAAGCGATGGACAAACGCATGCTATAAAGCCATAAACGCCAAGCCATAAATTATGCTGCCCACAGTGAGAAGGACACTCGGCTGAGGGAGGGGAGGGGGAGGGGGCGTAGGTGGTGTAGGGTGTCAAGTGGTGTCAAGGGTGGGCAAGGAAGAGAAAGAGGAGCTGCTCTGCTTGTGTGACATGTGTGAAAATGCACTTTACTGTCACTTGACTGTTTTGGCCGTTGCTGCTGACAGTCGATAGTGTTTGTTGGTGGCACGTCGGATGAGTCGACGAGAGGAGAGAGGGAGGGTACTTGTATGTATAATCAGAATCCAAGTCCCAACCTTGATACGAGCAGAGTCTCTGCTATATCCCGTATCCATCCCACTCGTTTCCTTTTTGCAATGAAATTTATTTATGCTCGCGTTTGTCCATTTGGCGGTCTGTCAGCGTTGCGTTGCGTCGGGTCGAAATTGCAAAGGAAGCTCTTAAATTATGTAGATGGGCAGCCCTGCTGCATAGCGATGAGTACGACAAAAGATTACCGAATTGCCAGCAGCTGGAAAATTATTCGCATTGGAGAAATATGTTAGCTCGTATGTTTTATTTAAGGTGTTCCATCATCTAATTCCCGTTTTATACACACTTACTAACTAATATGCTGTTGTGACCCTCTAAAGTTGAGCTGCTAGTGCAGTGCTATATTTTTATTTATTTTTGATTACAAAGCAAAAACAATGCTGACTCAAATCAAGTGCAAGGAAAATTGAATTGGGATACCAATTGAAATGAAATGACAGCCTCAACGCAATGACAATTAAATCTAATAATGAAACCGACTCGATCCCCCGATCGAGTTTTTGTTTCCTTTTAAATAGAAAGAATGTTGAACTGGCGAAATCTTATAAATAAATAAAGATGAATCAACAACATGAAACTGAAGGCAGCATGATGCGCGAAACTTTTAAGCCAGCCCGGCAAGCTGTGTCCCTGTTTAAGTTTCACAGCTGAGTTGGTGGCAAAGAAAGAGATTAAAATCAAGCATAGAGTATAAAGAATTATTCAATATTATATAACGGGTGCATAAAACACAAAAACAAAAACCATGTAAACGCGTGCAATAAACTTGTAAAGAAAGTTTACATAAAAACCTTTGGAAATTAAAAAAACCCCATTTAAGAATCCGAATACTTTTTGTATTTATTTTATAATTTTTATGTCAAATTTAATCGCTTTGCATTCTTGAATTAATTGTTAAAATTTGAAAATTAATGTCAATGTTAATGTTAATACGTAATATGATGATATTTGTGGTAACTCAACAAATGCAGCCTTCAATTAAATTTCTTGCAGCTACTTATAATTATATCTCATTGCAATCGCTTTGAAATATGGCCACTTTTGCTGATTAAAAAATATTAAATTTACGATGAAACGAATTGTATGTTACATACTGTTAAATGCCACTGTTGGTGGCGCCGCACAGTGGGGCCATTTCTTGTTTAGCTTTGCAAAAATCATATCTTTTGAACCAATGAAGATATGCCAAAATTAAAAATTAATTTAAAAAGGTTATAGCTGAAGAGGTATTAGGAATTCTCTATCGAATGCATATACAGTTGAACTTCCCTAACTCGAACTTCTATAACTCGAAGCTTTCCCTAAGTCGAGCTAAATGAGTGGCCGTAAAATTAATAAACTCTATAAGTCGAATATCTCCACAACTCGAACCTTTTCTTTGGATAATGGTGGTTCGAGCTAGGGAAGTTCGACTGTAATGCTTCTGACGGATGCTTACAACAAAGAAACAGATTTTTGCCCCAGTGTGTGCCGCCTCACGTGGCAAGCGCGTTAGGTGAAGCATCATTTTCTGTTTGGTGGTCAACCAACATGGCCACATTGCAACATTGCAACGTCTTCACCGATGGGAAAGTCATTGACAGCAGTTGCATGCGGCATCTTCTTTTGTATTATTATTTTGCTTTCATCTGCCACTTGGCCCTTCAAGGGGCACCTTCAAGGGGCAAGTTCAAGTTACTGCCTCAATGTGATAGAGTGCCGCGACACTGAGTAATCTATTTTGTGTGACATTCGCACACCCCCCTTAACACACCCTTACACACACACACACACACACACACACACACACACACATTATTAGTGGCATATAAACTCGCACGTTTTGTGCCACGTTTCTGGTTTGTGGTGGCTGCGTGGTTGAGGTGTGAGGATGACGATGTGGCACGAGCTTTGCGTTTGCTTTTGGGCAAACGCTTTTGTTTTTGGCGTTTTTACAACATGGCCAGCATAACAATGTCGCCCCAACAACAACAACAACAACAAGAGACAACGAAAAATTGCAAGTGGACACATGAATTATGTGCAGCACTCGAGTTAAACAACCGCCGGGCTCGTACCTCGACTTCCCATTCCTCATTCCCCGTTTCTCACTCACAACTCCTAAGCTCCCAGCTTTCTCTCTCTTTCTCTCTCTCTCTTTCTCTCTCTCTCTATCTATATCCATCAGCTTTAAGCTGCCAGCTCAGCCCCGCAGCAGCGACTGCGACTGCGACAGCGGCTGGCAAACAAAGAGCGACAACGTCGACGGCTTTCTACTAAATGCACGAGTACTAAGAGTTCTTTTTTTGTATCCTTTTTGTTGTTGTTCTTGGTACGACGCTTTTTTATACACTCACTCTCACATGCTCGTTTTTGTTGGCTGCTCATTGGGGACGCGTTAGTGGTCCGTGGCCGGGCTTTGGCCATGGCCAAAACGGAACGGAACGGAAAGGAGGGCGGAGCCAAAAGTCCAGACGGTCCAAGCAGCGTCGGATGCGGGCTGACGACTGCGGACTGCGGACTGAGTCGAGTCGAGTCGAGTGTACACTGTGGATAAGTGTGGGAGCTGCGTTGACTTTGCTTGGCTTTGGCTTGTTTTGGAGGTCACCACACACACACACACACACACACACACTCGCTTACACACACATTCAAAGCAAACCAACTGGCATTTGGGAGTTGGCTTTGCGGGTATTAAATTATACATCATTTTGCAACAAATGATGGTCGTTACGTTTGCAACCGAAACACACACACACACACACACACACATACACACACACACACACCAACACATACAAAGGGACACCCACATGGCTTGTCTCTTGTGGCAGCGTCGCTTGGAAGAACCAGCAATTGTTTATACTCTTGCCAAAGTCCTCTTTGTTTTTCCATTAACTCTGCGGTTTGTCCATTTCAAATGAAAGTTTCTGTTGCCGCAAACTTCTTATTTGTTGTAATTAATTAAATGCAGTTTTCAATTTGTTTAGATTGTGCTTTAGCACTGTCTCAGCTGGGATGCTAGAGATGGAGAAACATCAATGAAATATATATCGATGCATACCTAACATACAGCTGCGGTCAAAAAAATAGTAGTGCCTGCAATGAACTTACAAAAGCTCAAAATTTAAAGACTTTTAATTTATTCAAATTTTTTATTTAATTTTTTTAAGATACGTTATTATATTGTAAATCCATCTGAGAAATCAAAGATAGTGAACAGTTATTATTTTTCGACTTAGGAATTTTTTTCTTGTAATAGTCTGAAAAATGGGCGGTCAAAATAATAGTAGTGAATGCATTAAAAGTGGAAAAAAAGGATATTAAGCAGGAAAGGCACTTGATTTGATATTTATAATTGTTATTTGATAATTTTCTGTAAATTGTATAAAAAATATTTTGCTTAGAGTTGTTACAATGGGGCGTGGCAAGCATTGCACTCCAAAAAAGCGTGCTCCTATAAAAATTTATTTCAAAAAGGATAACGTTTAAGGAAGTGGAAAAATTTGATTAGATGATTGCCAACCATAATCAGAAACGCCATTAAGTAGTCGCCAAAATAGGATAAATGTGGAAGACCTCGATCCATGTCCAAAAGACAAGTGACAAAAGTAGTGAGGTTTTTGAAACGCGACCCTTTTGCTCCTGCAGCACTTAAAAAAAAGGACTTTGGTATGGACCAAAGTGTGTAAAACATTCTTAGATGTTTGCGAAATAATAATCTGGCAGAAAGAAGCCCGTGAAAAATTCCGTTATTGAAAAAAATACCTGCCCAAAAGCGATTTCGATTTGCTAAGGATCATCTGAATTGACCCTAGAGAAATAAAGAAACCTCTAGTGGTCGGATGTGTCCAAAATTATTTTTATTACTGGTCGAGGATCTCGACAACATGTAAGGTATCCGTTAAAGTCCGAATATCAGCCCAGATTCACCTGCAGGACTATCAAACATTGAAGTATGAGAATAATAACCTGGGCGCATTTTCACATTATTGGGTCCAACCCATATAATGGATCATAACCATAATGGAAAGGCACGAGCAAGTGAAAATTCTGCAGGACACTATGCTACCGTATTTTTCAGATGATATGCCGATAATTTGGAGGTTCCAACAGGACATAGCTCCAAGGCATATCAGCAAATCTTCGAAAGAATGGTTCGCATAGAAAAAAGTTAATGTAGTGGAGTGGTCACCACGGTCCCCCGATCTGAATCCCATTGAAAATTTGTGGTCCGATATGAAGAAGGATATTGCCAAGCATCAACCAACAAATAATATTCATCTTTGGAAGATCGCTAGGAGCGCCTGGAGCTCAATACAAACAGAACGATGTAAAAGCCATGATCCGTCGTTGTAAGGCGGTAATTCAAGATAAAGGCTTCACAACAAATTACTAAATTTGTTAATTATTAAGTGCATTTCACATATCTAACCTTTTAAATAAAAAAAAGGGTGTTTTGGATCGTTTTCATCATTAAAATTTTTGAATATGTTGATCACTACTATTATTTTGACCGCCCATTTCTCAGGCTATTGCAAGAAAAAAATTCCTAAGTCGAAAAATAATAACTGTTCACCATCTTTGATTTCTCAGATAGATTAACAATATATTAACGTATCTTAAAAAAATTATATAAAAAATTTGGATAAATGAAAAGTCATTAAATTTTATGTTTGTGTAAATTCATTGCACGCACTACTATTTTTTTGACCGCAACTGTATATCGATGTTGTCTTTTTTTTTAATTTGTTTATGTGTCTTTAAGAAAGGAACGGCAATCGTAATGCTCAGACAGCATCCCAAAAAAAGATGGATCTCATTGTGGACAACAAATTAAAAGATTTTAAATATAATGCTGTGAAATTTATGATTATGCTTCAAAGAAATTCCGAAGGTATGAAGGATCAATAAAAGTTTGAAGACTAGTCAAAAAAATATCATTTAGTTAAATAATATCAATTTCTGCTGGAAAAGCGAAATGAACTACCTCTGAATTAATAGACATGTAATGTTATTTTACTTTATTTACCCCGTTTAAATATGCAAATAAAAATAACGGATTCAGTTGATAACGTAAAATTAGAATAAAACATAAATAGCTAATGTTGATCAAAGTGCTTCAACAAGGGCATCCAAAATGTCGTCAGTCGATTTCACTTAGCTTTTACATAGATATAAATACAAACACTATATATGAACATGTGTCCTGGCTGGCTGTCAGCAATTGTTCAGCTTTCTCTCTACTCTCTCGCTCCTTCTCTCACTCAGACAGTTAATAAAAATCAGTGACTGTCGTTGAGTTTATTATTATTATTATTTTTAGAGCTCACTCTCTAAATGATTTAAGTTAGACTGCAGCCAAGGGAGAGCCACATATAATCGATCTTAATTGCATTTGAATAGCATTGCGGCATTTGGATATATGTGTGTGTGTGTGTGTGTGACACACACTTCCGGCATAAAGTTGCCATCGACAAGCCTCGTTGCTCCCGTTGCCCCCGTTGCGTATCCCCGTAGCGCTGTTGATGGCGTTGCTTACGCATTGATTGCTTTGAATTGCAATCGTTTAAACGACACTCACTCACACACACGCACGCACACGCACGCACACGCACACACACACTCACACACGGACGCTGTTTTAATTATGAGGCAAAAATGGCAAGAAAATTAATAACAATTTGTTACGATTACGAGCAACAGCAGCAACGCCATTGATTAATTTATGCGAGTGCAACTTTTGCCATCGGCAACATCGTTTCCGCTTCGTTCCGCTGCGTTCCATTCCAATCCATTCCGGTTCGCTGCCATCTTGTTGCCATCGTTCAGCCCCCCTTGCCACACCTCTCTTTCACCCTACGTTGCCACCCTTCACATCCTTCTACCTATTGCCTTTGGCTGATTTATTGCCGCTTAATCGACGTCACCTCGTTGCATTGTCATCAGGCAGCCGCCAGCTTACACCTGCCACACACACACCCATACCCACACACACACATAGACAAACACACACAGACTTGTACAAATTTTTACGTGCATGCTGTTTTTATAGATTTAATTAAAACATCCGTCAAGAATAACGACGAAGCCATTTAGTAGTTGCCTGCATCGCGATTTCATTCATACATAAGTATTCGACTTATTAATTTGATTGCCGTCTAAAGCGGCCAAAAGTGACTGCTTTTACTCATGAGAGCGTATGCATTCATAATGCCAATTAGTGCCAATGCTAAATTAGGATTACAGTTCTTCAAAATTATTTTATCAAATTTTATTTCAGAATGTAAATATTTACAATTTTCCTGGACTCGTGAATAAACTTAAAATATTCGCGTCTAAAATTGTAAATCACTGCGGACGGCAGTCCGCTCTAGTGACGAAAGCAGCACGAAGGGTGCGACAGGCGACTAGGAAGAATGGAAAATTTGCTTTGACTGTCCGATCAGGTCGAATTATATACCAACAAAATTGGCATTCGGCACTGCGCAAAAAGTTGTTTTTAGATGCAAAGAAGCTGAACCTTTTTGCGCAAAGTGCGGAGTTCCAATTTTTTCTTTAATATTTCATTTTTTTTGGCATGTATAATAAATTAACATATTTAATAAATATAATATATAATATAATAATATATATATATAATATATTTCGTCACAAAATTGGATGTCAGAAATTTAGGGGCATGAAAATGTTTTCGTCACTAGTCTTTTACCTCGTAAAGAGGTTTTGTTGAGAAGATTTAAATTACTCTCTTCATCTGGTATCTTTTACTTAATTGAAATTATTAGCGTCGGGGATAATAATCTCTCTGGAATCCGGAATATCCTTCTTACTTATAATTAGTTATCGCTATCGAGGAATCACATTGTATTTGGGCGTTACTCGAAATCCTATAAATACTAATTGAGTAAACCAGATTTAAGTATAAATATTTATATTCGTATCTTATACTTGTACGAATTTCCTTTAATTATACAAACATACATATATACATTGCACATGTGCACTTGACGTTGTTCGCATTATCCTCGATCCAGTCGAAGTCCTGCTCCTGCTGTTGTTGTTGCTGTTGTTGCTGCCTTTTTTTGTGGCAGCTTATTGCAATTTGCATCGCAGAATGTTTCATTACAGCAGCGGGTGGCACCTGGCAGGAATTCGCCGTCGATGTCATCGTCATTACAATGCAGCCATCGCACAATGTCCATTTTCTTCTTTTATTGTTGTTGCTGCTGTTGTTGTTGTTGCTGTTGCTGCTGTTGTTGTTGTTGCTGTTTGCTGGCCATGTCGTGCCCAAAATAGCCGCATGCAATTGATTACAGCAACGATGCGGCCGTGGACAACCACAAGTGGCTGTTGTCCTTTCAATGAAATCGAAATAATGCGCCAGGTATTTTGGGCTGCCAGGATACAGGACACAGCCCCACACCCAAAGTCCTCTTAAAAGCCGCCAACCGGAAGATGGTGGCAACTGTAGCCTCGTCTGCTTGGCTGCACGACAATTAAGCCTAAAATGCCGCCATCACTTGCAACCAGTTATCCATCCGATATGCAGAAAGGACACATGCCCACATACTCGCACCGTGCTCCGTTGTTTTCCTCTGCTTGGCTTTTATCCTGGCTTTATAAGACGCACTGTCTGCCTGCCTGTCTGTCTGTCTGTCCGTCTGTCCGTTGTCTGAGCTGCGTCTATCAGCGTGCACAGAATAGAGGCAATGTAATTGGCTCGGGGAATAGGAGCAGGAATTGGTAATCGTGAAGCGCGCGGCTTTTAATCGAATTTCAAATCGAACTCAACCAAAACCAATTAGACGCAAATATCTATCTGTGTGTGTGTCTGTGTGTGTGTGTAACGGAACCAAAAGAAAATTAAGAGAGGCCACAACTGATAAAGCAGCAGCAGCAGCAGCAGCGTCTTATCGCAGCCGGCGCAGCGTTGTTCAACAAAATGAATTGAAGCCGTAAATTCGAGAAAGCATACCGAATATGTGTGGCATTTTGCAACACTGAATTGCCATACTAGTTACACATAGATGGCAACATCACTAGTTGCGAATGCAGCTGCAATTGTTTGCATGTTGTCTCTCTAAAAATCATGGAAGGAATAAAAATGTGATTTACTCAACATCATTTTTGATTAATTAATAATCAGATTTTTGCTTTTTAAATTTTTTATTTCTACTTTTTGTATCCTTTCACTTTATATTAATATATAATTTCAAAATAATTAAATATCATATTAAGTTTCTTATAGGCAATTTACACTGCGACCGGTAAGCAAAAAGCCGTAGCTTACGGGTAAAGTCGTTTACACCAAGAGTAGGCCAGTAAAACAACCAAAACTTTGAAATCATAGTGTCAAACTGTGAACTTTCTTATTTTACTTATTATAAATTAAACCATAAATATAAGAAAATACATAAAATGGATCTAAAAATTAGTGCCGCAAAGTTAATGATGCTCGTGCGAGTAAATCAAAATATTAATCGGACATTGGCAAGTGCTTTAAAGTGGTGCTAAATTTGTTTAAGGGGGTATTCTAGTGTAAAGGCATGAATTTCACCCGGTTTTTGAAGTGCTTTACAAAGGAAAAAAAAGTTTAATAACCAATTTTTAATCATTTGTTTATTGATGTTTTATTATTACATAAAAAAATTAATTTAAAAAAAATGTAAATTGGCAAAGTTATGAGCAGTCAAAGTGGGGGTCAAAAAAAGAGAGTGTCCTGGCGTGCATGATTCCAACCCTCCTGTTGTTATGAAACATTAACAAAAGACGGATGATGCCGCTATCGTCTGACCCTTGAATAAGTTAAACAATTTTTTTTTTTTTAATGGCGGCAGTTTGAAAAAACAATTTTTTTTTTTCAAATTTTTTAAACAACTCCGAATTTTTTTAAAATACTAAATGAGAAGTTATAGTTTTGGGCAAGGTTATCGCAATGAAAAGATGTATGAAGAACATCCTGTCCAAATTTTAAGTAAATCGGCTCATTAGAACTCGCGATATCCTTACCACCAGCTCGAAAAAAGTAGTTTCAAGAAAAACGTGTTCCGAGACAAGGAAGACCGGAATCGATTCTACGTCCTTAAAACGGCTATAACTCATGAAATAATAGGAATTTTGAAAAAATGGCATATTTTTGAATGTCTAAGCTTTGGAAACACGCAAAAAAAATTTGTATTTTTTCTAAATTCTACACTACTATAGAATACCCCCTTAATGAACGCCACATAGAAGTTCGTGGCCAACATTTCCTTTGCCGTTTTAAAGCTAGCTATGTTGCGTTTAACGTATTTTTTGCATAGAAAAAAGATATCACTTATCACAAATAAACCAACCAGAATTTTAAAATCTGCATAGAGGATCCTGGCGGGTATTTTGAATTAGGAGAAATGAAGAATATCGATTTATGTTTTTTTAATTTTATTCCTTTATTTTAATATATATCCGGAGCTTCATACGTTTAATGGTTTCAGCATTTCTGTATTTAAGAAATCGGATTTTCTTAAACCAAGAATGAAACTGTTGATTTTTTCAATCCCGAATTCAATACTGAAATTCTTAAATTAAGGCTAAAAAATTTGTATTAATTATAATGTTTTTCGTTCCATTTAAATTTTTTTTTTAACTTTTTTTTAAACATTTTTTTTAATTTTTTTTTAAACATCTTAAATTTTTTTTTTACAATTTTTTTTAAAAGACTTTTTTTTTTAATTTTTTTTTTAATAGATATTCTTTTACTTGATTTTAGAATGAAATTTTTTTTCTGTGTATATATAGTAGTGCTCATTTATTAAATTCGAGCTCTCAGACTGTTTTGTCATTTTTTTAGCTGTAATTTAGAGTGATATATGTATACGGAAAATCACTTGATGATATTATTTAAGAGTGCTTTCATATTTATCCAACTGTACCAAATGTTCCAGATGTCCCATTAAATATAGAGTATTCAAATTAATGCCGCTCAAATGCTGAGCCAGCAAAAAGCAGGCGATAAAAAATGTAAGCTTTAAATGGCAAATACTGCAGGTGTAAACCGGGAGGAGTTGCGGGAAGGTGGGCGTGGCACGGTGAAGCGTGGATACTTATTAAACGAACTACAAGCGGCAGTCAAAAGGCAACAACAACAACAACCCCCGAAAAACTGTAGGCAAATGCTGAGGTGACTAACGTGGCTAAGAAGAGGCGTCGGAGGGGTGGAAGGGCGGGAGGGGGTCGCTTCTAGGGGTGCTGGCAGTTCGTGCAACAGCGAATATGTGTCATGAGCCATTTAAGCTCATTACGGGCATCAATTTGGGACGCAAAAATTATGCTCTAACCTTAAGTGGCTGCCACTTGCAGCGCGAATTGGCGAATGTGGCAGTGGCACTAACCGTGTGGATGTGGGGGTGGAAATGGAGAGCAGCAAATCTGCTTGTGAGCGCAAAAAAGTGGTAAATTGTTAATTTTAAGCTACTTGCGAGCGAGTGGCAACAACAACAACAACCCACAAGGCAAAAGTTGACGCAACGAGAGCGCTAAGCACTTTTTCATTTGGCTTAAATGCAATTTGCTCATCTGCCCCATCATCATTATCATCATCATCATCATCATATCAGCCACAGTGGAGTATGAATATGTGTGTGTGTGTGTGTGTGTGTGTAAGAATCTGCAGATGGCAGGTGTCGCTGGTCAGTTGCCCGAGACGGAGAGCAGAGAGCGGTGAGTTTGGTGTTGATCAATAATGCAAAAGCGATTTTAATTTATAACTCGCCTTCACTCTCTGCGCCAGACATCTTGCCAGACAAAAGCGCTGTCCGTCTGGCCGTCTGACAGTCTTTGGCCGTGGCAGCCACTCAAGTTAACTTCCCACGACCCTTCGCTGCTTGCCTCGACTCTCAATTAAATTCAATTTTGAAGTCGGCCAAAGATGCTCTCGGCGGCATGCTCGTACTTTGTTGCAGAAACCAGAAACAACACACACACACACTCACACACACATACAGATACTGGCAAGCAGTTATATGGCCCATGGATGGCCATATATTGTGGTCATGTAAGAAAAGGCAGCAACAATAACAACAACAACAACTGAAGCAGCAGCAGCAGCTGAAGATGAAATCCATAAAGCGCAGCAGCCATAACAAAAACGCGAAATGAATTTCTCTTGAAATGTGAAAACATAAAAATTGTTTATGACTTCCGCTACGTTAAATGTGTATATGTGTGTGTGTGTGTGTGCTAGTATGTGTGTGTACTGGAGTGTACATACATATATGTGGGGAAAACCCAGCTGAGCTAAGCTACGAACAGACTTCTATCAATAACGTCTTGCGGTTTATAGTAAAATTCCATGTTCGGATCTAATAATAGCATAATGCACATCGTAATTCGTATATCGCTGAAAAATAGCTGAAAATAAATGTTTACTTTGTAATCCTTAGTATGCTGCAACTACTTTTCCGGTCAGATTTGGCGGATTGGTTTAACTTGACATTGTGCTACGAGTTGTGAATTGTAATCCACAAAAGTAAAAATCCATACTTACCGCGAATGCAAATTGTAAACATAATATCTTTTGTAAAGAAAGATATGACTTAACTATACCAAACTGTCAACAGAACATACTTATGTATATGTTGGTTTGGAAAACTCTGCAAAAAGTTTTTTCTCAAATGAAATGTTATGGAATTTTAATGAAATTTTCTGGAACTACTTTTAAACCTATATTATATATTTTTCTTATATTTTATCCTTAATTTTCGGATTACCCCATTTGGTATATCTCATGTCATTAACAAACTCCTCGTTAATTTCATACACGAAGCACAAGATACAATCTTTGAATTAAAATTGATGCTCTAAGCTGCTTCACTCTGTCTTCCAATCCGACTCCCGTCGAATCTGTATCTGTATCCCTATCTCCATCTTTGACGCTGCGTCTTCCACTGCCCCTTGTCTGTATGTTAGTTGACTTTCTGTTTGCTTTCCTCCCTCGCCGGCTATGCTAAGTTCATGCACTTGTACAGAAATTTATTCGCTCCCTTAATCCACACTGGGATTTTGCGTTCAAGTTATTGTTTGTTTATTTGATGATATGCTAGTAGTATTTTACACGCATGTTGACATAAGCTGGCTGCTCTGAAAGGATTCTGGCGACTTATGTAAGTGAGGACAGCCAAAGGACACAGACAACACTTTAAAATCCTTAGCAAGCAAATGAAAGTGCTCCACAACGATCTGTCTGTCTGTCTGACGACGATAGACAACGATGCGATGCGATGCGATGCGAGTGGTGCCTGTCCTAGTGCTCATGGTGGTTAGTGGTGCGTGTGGTGCGTGGGTGGCTCTGGGTGGCTCAAGGGAAATGCGTGGCAAGCGACGCTCGCAAAAAACCGTACAAAAAAAAATAAAATAAAATGATGCAGACTGTCGGATGGAAAAGGCAAAAATGATAAGGACAAAGCGCAACACGTACTGTTGAAGCTCATTAAGTTTGCCTGTGTGTGACTGTGGGTGGGTGGCTGAACTGCGCCAAGTGCGACAATTTAAAACATAATGCAAACTAAATGAAAATGCGCCAAGAACTGAGAGAGACACAGAGAGAGAGAGAGAGAGAGAAACGAAAAGAAGCAAGCAAAACAGAATGAGAACAAGAAAAAGAAAAGAGCTAAACGCAGTACAAAAGAATTTTTAAATATTTTGCACAAGCAACGAACCGAGCACTGACCACGACAACCAAATGACCAGACAACCCATCCGACCACCCATCCGACCACCACACTGCCCAACCACATCACTCTCCTCACTCCCCTCCCCACCGCAGCAGACGCGACTGTCATTCCGACTCCCATTTCAGAGTTGCAGCTCCTCTCTGGCATTGTCGAGACTGTCACGCGGTCAAGGGGCAGCTAACTAACTAAGCACAGTGCACCACCTACACACACACACACACATAGAAAAAGACAGTCATACATGTATATATATGCACACATATATATACATACATATATGGTTTTGCAATCTTCGGGGTGTGTGTGTTTTTTTTTCTCTCTCTCTTGTCGCTGTCTTCATATTTTCCAAACGGAAATGAACTTTTATAGCCCAGTGTTTACAAGCTAACTGTATGAAAGGAGATAGTCACACAATCCATGTGAGAGCGTTGTGTGTATGTGTGTGTGTGTGTTCGTGTGTTTGAAGCTAATTAATGAATTGTGACAAGTTGAATGAAAGGTTCAGACTCAGAGAGTGGCAAATAGTAATAGAAAAGACAACTTGAATATAATTTCATTCCGTCATGCGAGAAGTGAAGTGAACAGATTGATTGATTTAAAGTTCCTGGTTAGGGCTGAGCCATAATGAAATCAACTAAAATGATAATATTTAATTTGATCTTAGTATTCACTTTGTATATTTATTGTGTTTTGCCACGATCATCACACTTTTTTACCAGAAAGATTGAGATTAAATGAAAACAAGTTCGTTAACTTATCTGAAATATATTTGAAATTAATAAAAAAGGCAGATATTGAACATCTTCTAATATTTTGATGATGTTATATATCTCACATTATTCAATAGTAACTGATAAATGAAATCTGCGTCATCTTCAGACTCAGTATATTTTTCATGCAAATCGGATAATCAATGGCCGCTTCCCAGGGTTTCAAAACATTTGGACCATATATTATATTATCATATAAATTTTAAAAATATCTTAACAATTGTTTTACGAGTATCTCCTACTGCTGGTCTTATATTTTTTTATATGGTCTTTTTCTTTGCTGATATTCAGCTGCAAACAGTTAAATAGATAGATAAATAGTCAAGAACATGCAGTCACAAGGAAAATATGGGCAAATAAAATATTATTCGGCGAGTGGGGTAACACAACATCCTTCGTCCTTCATTCTTCAGCACCAATCCAACCCCAACACACAGTATCCACATCCAAAAAACCGACCAAAAGGCCACCCGCAAACCCACTAAATGGGTATCTGTTTCATCCGTACGCCATATTCATTTATTTATCTATATTTTCAGATGGCGACAGAGATGAATATAGAGGAAGTGAGAGTGTGTGTGAGAGAGAGAGAGAGAGAGATTGCGCGTGTTTCTATATCTTAAATATGAGTATTTTCGGCTGTATATAGAGCCAAACGACAATTCCAGTCGTCCACTGCCATTTATTGACTGGACTTTTGTTCGTATCCCATTAACTAAATTGATTTGTTCAAAAAAAACTCTCTCCATTGCCAGCCAAATAGAGCTGCATTAAAAGTTAAGGCAATGCCTTTAAACATAATTTATAGGGACAGCATTTTATACTCGGATCGTTTATGGGAATAGATTCCTCAATTTATATTTTAATGGTTCCTGGAAAACTGGACGCGAAAATCATGGACAAGTAGTCAACATTGGTAACATCAGTTATAGAGAATTAATCAAATTCAACGCGAAAGCGGTTGAAAGTAATTTGTAAGCATTTAGGTTTCTAGCAAAACTAAAAAATGTTTTAATTATTGCATCGGAAATCGAAAGAAAGAGCTAAGAAATCAAAACTCTAATGATTTACTGAATCCAAGCATTAGGAATTTATTAATTTAACGTCGGCAGTCAAAAGTCAATAGAATTATACAAAACCCATGTGAAATTAACAATTAAATGATCGTATAAACATTTAGTTCTAAAATGATAAGATAGAAAAGTTCAAGTAAATTAAATTAAATTATTATTACGGACAACGCAAAAAAAAACGAGTCCGATCAATGCAAAAAAAATCAGTTAATTAATACAGTTTTTAATAGGAGGAACAGAGGACTATAAGTTGAATACTCAAATTGTAATCATCACAGAATATTTGAATATGATCATGCAAAAAATAGTTAGAAGTTTTGCTTTTAAAGTTAAATGAAAAACTGGATGGGTATTAGCTAAGGATAATTTTAAAGTTCAATTATTTGAGCTTAAGTGAAAGTTGAATACGTTTTTCTTTTGCATACTCAAAGGCACTTCTGCCGGTCTCGTTCAATTTCAATTTATTACTTTGAGTATCGAGTTGTTGGTTTGCAGAGCGAAGCAAAAAATAAAATCGCTGACAGCATCCAGCTTCCATTCTATCTTCAAGTGTTCCCCCCCCCCCTCCACCTCCTTCCTTTCTCTTTTACTCTCTTTCTCTTTTTCGCTCACACTGTCTATCTTTTTATCTTTCTGTGTGTGTGTGTGCAGGTGAACCATATGCAATTCGGAGCAATACAATTGCATTCCCATATCAAATTTCATTGAATGCATCCGCTTACGAGTATCTGTATATCCTGTTCTGTGACACCCCTCCTTCTTCACTCCCCTGCCCTGCCCACCCCACCCCCTTCCTACCCTTGTGACTGCACCATTTTTTGCACTGCAATTTTTACAGCTCGAGTTGAAGCTATGGAAGCCAAACGTATTATAAACTTTTGTCAAAGACTGGCACCACATCGGCGTTCGGCATTGCATTTGTCATACTCGAACTTGCGAACTTCAGATCCCCAAACTGTGTGTGAGTACTTGAAGCACAAAGTAGCCAAGGTCAATGGTCAGCAGTCAACAGTCAATGAATTCAGATACTCAAAGAGACATTTACAAATCAATGTAAAAATTATTGAGAGTCAAATGCGAGTTCACAGTTTTAAGCCGAAATAAAAACTGTATCAAAATGCAATTGCAAATTGATTGTGTAATTGAATCAGCTTAAATTTAATATATTATATACATACATATATTTTAGTCCTATCTCAACTGAGATTACATTGCTGCGTTGAAGGTAACTACTTTTCAATGATATGCTGCAGATCTTCTCTTCTCTTTCTTCGCAGAGTTTCAATTCCTCTCTCAACGGCATTTAAAGCTCCCTTTTATATATTGTTGCCTCGAAAGCGGCATCAACAACATCTACAAAACATTGCGACACGACGCAACGCGTAATTATTATTACGTATACGCGCCGTTTTCGCTGCACCATGGGCACAAGCCCAATATCTGCGCTCACTTTCCACGAAAAAACACTAGCATTTCAAACGATATTCCTTATACATTTTACAAGTTTCTTGAATCATAAATAAATAAAGTCAGCTCTTCCATATCAATTTTGAAGACAGGAAATGTTAATTTTTGCACACTGTGCACTGCTCTTGCTCCTTGCCTTGCTGACCAGCAGACATACAGACAAACAGACAGATAGACAGACAGACAGCAGTGGAAAGGTATGGCGAGCTGGACAAAAAGAGGAAAAAAGGGAAAGAGACGGGGGATAAGAGTCTGTCAACGCTGGCGACAATTATGCGCATGTTACCGGCTTAAGCAACCATTGTTCCTTTTGCTGCTTTTTCATAAATTTAAATACAAAACATATTAAGTTTTATAGCATGGGGCTTAAGTTGTTGCCGTTGTTTTAGGGCGTTTTGTAGCTCTGATCCCCACACATACACATATGTACACATGTGAAATCCACTGCGATATTTACTTACCCGCATTCGCTATGAACTGCATTAAGTCAGCGCGGAACAAACCAAAGGGACATGTTTTAACGGAGCGTTCCCCTCCTACTCAGCACGGTTGGAGTTGAAATTTATGCTCTTGGTAAAAGGATCATAATTATGTGCTTCAAAATGTGTAATACCCCCGAGAGTGTAGGGGATTACTGAGATATAATTTAATTCATTTATTTATATCATTTCATTTAATTGAAAGCAGTACACATTAAAAAAGAAAAATAGAATTTAAAGTTATGCTAAATTAATTTTATAAAAAACATATTGTAGGCAGATCAAATGATCTTAACTGTATTCATTCTTAAAAGGCAGAAACCAGTCTGGTTTCATTAACTGTTGACTTTGTTTACTCAATTAAAGACTTTTAAGTGCTAAAAATAGAAGATAGAGATATTTAATAATGATTCAATATTATTTTGCATTTATATAACAAATTTCATGTTAAGTTCTTCCTGCTGTAATGAGTAACGAGTGGCCCACTCGTTGGGTTCCGTCGATTACTCGTTGCCATATTTCTACCTTACTCGTATTCCCATAAGGATGATTTTTATTTGCTGCCAGTGTAAAAAAGAATTTGTTTTATCATCTAGATAAAATAACTGTTAATGCTCTCACACGCGAAGCTGATTCGCACACATTTGTCAAGATGGTTTATTGCCGACACAGAGTTAGAGGAGAGAGAGAGAGAGAGAGAGAGAGAGAGAGAGAGAGAGAGAGAGCGGGAGAGGGAGAGAGGAACTGGGCCAGGGTGCCGTTGGCTAAGTACAGCAAGGCGCAATGGCAATAAAAATATGGCCTCAACAGGATTAATACATTATTTCCGCTTTTGCATTGCAGCTGAAGGAAGTAAGCAGGTAAAGGAAGCTGGAGCAGGTGAAGCCACAAAATGGCACACCCAACAGCACGTGTGTGTGTGTAAGTGAGTATGAGTGTGTATGAGTGTGCGACAACTCCAAATCCTCTGTTCAGGCATTGGTTGCCATTTGCTGTTGCTGTTGTTGGAGGTGCTGATGTTGTTGTCTGTTGTTGTTTTGCGCTTTTATGATTATTGTAGTGGCGCACTTGGCATCATCCTCTCTCCCTCTCTCTCTCACTCTCCCTCTCTGTTCGTCTCTCCTCGTTGTCGTTTTGCTTGCCACTCTGGTTGTTGTTGTTGTTGTAGAAGGCACTTATGCTTATGTTTTCGGCTCTTATGGCTCTCGTCAGTTGTTACCACAGCCTTTGAAGTGCACTTTTCTGTTTCATTTCACTATATTTGTTAAGCATATTTTTATTTATTTCGTATGTACATCTGTACAGATAAACACACACGCACATTTGTACATACACACACTGATGTACATATGCCCATCTGATATTTGACTGTGTTTATATCATACCCTATCTGTGCGGCATATTAGCATACATTTAACTCTTTTCTTTTTTCTCAACTCGAAAGCAAGTTTCATACATCCGCGTAAAACAAGTTGACATTTATAGTAATAAATTTAAACTACCACTATGGAAGTGTAGGCTTTTTAGGCTATTCGATAATATGGTAAAATGAAGTCTAAGTGTTAATTTATCGATACTGCTAATGGATGCCATCTTTTCTATAAGATATGCATATGAACATATATTTATTTACGCCATCTCAAAATCAAATTACAGATCTATTTTCGCCACAAGAATAACCTAAAATGAATATTAGTTAATCAAACAGCATGCTAAGAAATAAAATATTATTTTATGTATGGGTAAATAAACGCAAAAGGTAAGGGTATTCAATCTTCTTGCCAGTATCCCCAGCGATTCTTATACGTTTTCTTTTAGGTAGAGACTATTTTGACCACATACAACTAGTTGGAACTACACAAAAAAAATCCGGGATATTTAACCCGAATTCAATCCGAAACGATGTCAGAAGTGGAGTTTTCTTAAGCCAAGTATGAAATACTTGATTTTTTCAATCCCGAATTCAATCCTGAAATTCTTAAATTTTTTTTATATTTTTTTTTATATTATTTTTTTTTCGAACTTTTTTTTAACTTTTTTTTTTTTTTATTTCCTATCTTTCTAATATTTTTTATTTTTTTTAAATTTTTTTTTATTAATAAATTTTTTTTAAACATTTTTTATTTATTGTTTTTTTTTAAACACTTTTTTTTTAATGAAGTGAATGTTTGACTGCAATTGACTGGGGGAATCGAACCCAGGTTTTTCAAACAGGTCGGCGACTCTAACCACTGAGCCACCGAACCAGTTGAAATGTGAGAGGCCGAGAGAGAATCAAGTTATTTGGGCTTATTTTCCCATTTTAATCCCGATATAGGCTTGATTGTTCAGCTTAATCCTGGAAACGTACTTAAAAAATGCAGACTTAAATTAAGTATTTTCGGCTTGATTTTAGAACGTCTTTTTTTTCAGTGTAACAAGCCACTTCACACCCCAAAATACACACACCCACACAGACGAGAGACTGAACAAGTGCATATCAATTTGTTGCTGTCATTTGTGTCGCGAGGCTCAAGAGTCCTTGGGAGAACAAAGGACTAAGCTACTCAATGAGCTTTGAAGTAATGGAAATATACTTATATATGTATATATGTATTTGTGTGTGTATAATTATAAAGAGATCTTTAGGAGCAGCTGGCAAGGTTCCAACTAGATTTAAATGCGCTAATTGTTTGCTTATTTATTTTAAACAAAAACTTGGTAAGACAAAAAGGAAAAGATAAATAAATGAAATTTCAACATGCTTTGCCTTTGCTCTATCTCACCATATCTCACAATCTTCCCCCTATTCTCCTCTCTCTCTCCCTCTCTCTCTCTCTCGCTTGTTGTCTTTATCTCTGTCACTGTCTGGGTTTCTGGCCATTCATTCACTTGGCCTCCATAATAAAACAATAAACTGTAACAATAGCAATTAAAAATCGCTGAAAGCGGATGTCCTGATAAAGTTGCCAGACCCTGGTGACGGTCACACTGGTCGGACGCCATCACCCCTCTTCCCACCTCACCACCTCCCCTTTCCTTCACCACTCTTTCATCATCATCGTCTTCTTGTTCTTGCTACTTGGCTAGCTTGTCAGGCGGTTGGGCACGCTTCATTTCGGTGCTCGTCCTTGGCTGCCATCGTCCTGCTTCCTGCGTTCTGCCTGCCATTGTTGTAATTATGCATTATGCTTTCGCCTTTGCGAGCATTTCGCCAGAAATCCTTTTTGCCTGCCTTTGCCTCAATGGCCAACATTCATTTGTGGATTGCATTGCCAAAATGAAATGCCATTTAGCCGTTAGGCAGTAGTTAGTAGAACGAGACAGGCGATACTTCCCTATTTCTCTCTCTCTCTCTCTGTCTCTTTCCCTCTCCCTCTCACTGTCTCTGTCTCTTCTATTGGTTCTTTGCGTGACACTTGTGCCTGGCTAACAGGCAGGACGCCTTAATTTTCGGCCAGATTGCTTGCCAAATGTTGCACTGTCACCTTTGGGCGTCTCTCTCTCTTTCTCTCTCCCTCTCTTTTCTCTCCTGTTCTTCTGCACCAAAAATACTACGTAGAGACAGCCAGACGGACATTGATAAACGAAAATCGCCGCTGAGTTGGAATTACTTTCTGGATATGTAATACATGTTTGTATGATGTCGACAACTAAGTATTATTCACTTGGCTGTTGATAAATGCTTCACATTTCGGCATACTAATTTAATTATAATCATCCGTATTAGTTAACATTTCAAATATTCAATGGTTTATTGCACATATAGTAATTATATCAACACTAAAAGCTGAGTAACGTAACTTTATAAAATGGTGAATTGTGGGATACATTTTGAAATGGAAATAATAGGATTTCCTTATGAAATTAAAAATACCCAAATGAAAAAAAAAGAAAAAAAGAGATGATAAAAAAAAAACTAAATGTTGAAATATATTTAGGTTAGTCCCTGCAAAAATGGACAAAAATTATTGTATTCAACCCACAGATTGTAAGTTTGCGAGTTTCTGGTAAATCCTGAAAGAATTTGGTCAAAATCAGATCACAATATCATATAGCTTCCATTGGAGCAACCGAATGCAAATATACCTTAATCTGAAAAACTTTGTTGTATGGGATATCTCAACTAAACAGATCAGCTCACCATGAAGAATTCGGACTCCTCCGCCAAGTTTGGCTTTTTTGCCCCGTCGAATTTGGCTTTTTCCCCGTCAAATCTAGCTTTTTCATGCCAAATATGACTTTATTTCCCGCCAAATGTGACTTTATTCTCATTGACAAATCTTACTTTTATTCAAAGCCCAATTGCAGAAAAAAAGTTTAAAGCAACGGACAGCGGAAACTTAATTTTTCATGTTTATGTTAATGTTAACTAAGGTATTGTCTGCATTTCCGACCTTAAAAAAAAGCTGACAAATAAAATAAAGACTATATTGCATTTGATATTGATAGCGATAAGCTAGAAATAACGGATATTTTGATAGGTTGCATGGCATACTTTTGGGCTGTACTTATGCATTTGCTTACCAGACATAAGAATGAGCACACATACTTGAACTCGTGTGTCCTTTGTGCGTTTGTGTCTAATAGATTTGAATGACATAGCCAAAACACACAACTCCCAAAATTCTACTATTATACCCAATGTCCGTCTCCTTACATCCTACACACTATGCATTACACATTACACATCACACATCACACATTACAGGGAACAAGCATCAGCTGTCAGCTGTCAGGAGTAAATACCTATGTGTGTTGAGGCGACTCTTCTAAGACCATTTGAATTTCAGATTTAACATTTCACATTTTCATATTTTACCTACGAGATTTGAGAATTTCAGCTCTGTCAATGGCTGGGCATTACAAATGCGGGATTCGGGAATCAGGATATCGATTCAAACAGTTCCAAAGTTCCGTTCAATGGCCTACAAATTGATTTGGATCGACGGTACTATGAGCAATGGTCTATAAATCATAGCGGCGCACATATGCAATTTGGCAACAGACAGTGAGAGAGAGAGAGAGAGAGATAAAGAGGGGAAAGGGATAGACACAATCGCAATGCAGTCAATAAAATCGGGGCAATCATGTTGCATGTCCAACTGTTCATATGCTTGAGTGTACAACTGTGTCTCTGTCCATATGACTTTGTGTCTGTGTGTGCGTGTGTGTGCTTGTGTGTGTTTGTGTGTGAGTTTGCATTTGTTTATAATAATGCGCAGCAGTGTGTTAAACAATTACATTAGGCTGAGACCAGCATTCGACTTGGCATGCCAATGCCAATTTAATTGACAGTTATGAAGATTGTCAAACATACAATTATAACACTCACTTTGCTATCTGGCCTAATCGATCTCTCTGAAAACGTATGTATGTGTATGTGTGTGACCACAATATGGCTGCAGGCAACACACACACATTCTGTCACACTCACGTCTACTCTCAGATTATTAACATGTTAATCCAAATGTAATGAGCGTAAGGATAACTCATAACAGACAGAGACAAGCTATCATAGAACCACACAGCGCAGCTCACGATATTAGAAACGATTACCATATAGTTGATATTCATTTATTCATTGTTTATTCACATCTGAATATCTGACTCTGACTCGCTCGTGTTATATTGCTTTCTCTCTCTCTCGTTTTTTTACAATTCATTCAATTACTCATTCTATATTCACTCACAATTCATTTGGTTTTCTTTTTGCTTCTTTTTTTTTTTTTTTGCGCTTTGTGCGCACATTTAATATTTTATTCATTTTATGAATAAGACTTACTCAATTACATTTGTGTCCTTTAATCACTACACAACCAGACATGCTGTGTAATTGTTCCTGTTGTTATTGTTACGCCTATTGTTGTTATTATTGGTGTTGTCCCTATTGTTGTTGTTGTTATTGTTGTGATTGCCTGTGAATTGGCCATATTGTGTGTGTGTGTGTGTGTGTGTGGACCTTGCTATCATATGGAGCACGACAGATTTTCGAGTTTATCGAAATTCCAATGGAATTCTGCTGGCATCAAACTGTCTGCTTGTTCTTATCAAATTGAATTAATGCGGCATATATCACAAAATCATAGCACACACACACACACACACACGCACACAGACATCAGTCGATTCGTCTCGCCACTCGCCCCTTTTGCCATTCAATTTGTAGTTGCCTCCTTGCTCTTTATTCTTGTTTATGTTAAAGGAGCAGTCCTCATTTTCCTCACTCTGCTCTCTTATTTCCTCCTCTTCTCCTCTTTCCTATCGCATTCGTAGCTGTTGTTCACACATCAAATTAGTTCTATTTGCGGCTGGTCTGGTAGCTTTTAATGTGCGGCCAGCTTTGGTCAGCTGTGTGTGTGTGATGGTGTGTGTGGTGTGTGTGTGGTATGTGGGTGGTGTGTGTGTATTGGTCATATTGCTGGACAAACACTGAGAATACGCCAAAGCAATGCAAACATAATGAAGTTGTCAGCACACAAAACAACTCAAAATAATTTTCATTTGATTTGATTTTGATTGCGTTTTATATTAACACTGTCCATGCACACACAAACACACACACACACACGCAAACATCACTCACACACACACACATATGTATGCAGAAATTCAGCTGCCAGCATTTGTTCTTCTTCTTGCCCCTCTAGACCAAATTCAAATTTGGTTTAGCATTTGTCAGATGATTGACATCTCAATGCTAAATTTTACCAAGCGCCGGCAGTCAAAAGCTCTTGACCTCCTTATGCTGAAAGCCAACAACAGAAACAGCGATGACAACAACAATAGCAACAACAACAGCAACAACAACTGCAATATCATCGACATCATTGACAACATCAGACAAGACTCACATCGTTTGCATTTTGTAAACGTTTCCATGCGGTGAGATTTATGAAGAGCTGTCATAAAAAAATTTATAAAAAAAATGCAAGACAATTTTGAACGACTTTAGGATATCACGTATGCAGCTTTGCACAGAAAAAATTGTACTTAATTCTTGTTTGGTATTCTTTTTAAACCTTGCTTACAAAGAAGAAATTATGTATACAAATTAAGCTGTATAGAATGAAAGACCAGAAGCGACTGAGAGGAAGGGAGAGAGAGAGAGAGAGAGAGAGAGAGAGAGAGAGAGAAAGAGCCAGGAAAAGAAATGAGCTGTGAAGGAGAAACATGTAAATATGTTGAAATTGGGAAACGTAATTAAAATTGAGAAGTGCATGTAAAGATATGTAATGGAGAAAGCGAACATACTCTATTTTATCTCATTGCTCTATCGTAATTAGATTTAAACTAAAATTGTAATAAGCCTTACTAAGTGTCTGAAAAACGTTGACGAAAGCAACAGAAATCAGCTATGAATTATGGTAACATGTATTCTTTCAATATCTGCCTTTAAGACGAGAAAGACAGAAAGTAAGACAACGTCATATCTATGGAGAGAAAGAGAACAAGACGAGAATTGTGTACACGTCGAAAAATATTATTCTTAGAATATTACATATCTCCAAATATAATATCGGTAATAATTGCATAGGTTTCATACTGAAAGTAATTAACTCTGAGTGCAGTCTGCAGTATGTAGGGTATAAATATGTACTTATAATGAGAAACATTCGAACGCGAATTCTGAAGCAGTGACCAAATGCGGGTGCTGACAAAATGCTAAATGTGCAATCGGCAACGCTCAGTGAGGAATGCGGAATGTCACACACACACACGTACAAACATACAAAAACACACACACATATGTACATACACACACGCAACCCGCATGTGTCAATATATTTTGTGATATTTACTCAGATTTCATGCAACGGCAAAAAGGACACAGATCTAAGCCAATGAACTAAATTCCATGCGCCATGTGACAATTGTGGGCAGAACGACACTTTTGGCATTGCGAGCGAAATGTTAGTGACCTGGAACTAAATATAAATATATGGCAGGAAACTCATATATGTACATACATGAATACAATATGTACATAAGTATATACTTATTTGTGTGTAGGTATAAAATAAATCGAAAGCAGATTGCACAAATCAGAGTCAACAACAATCAACTTCAATCCAAGGCGAATGCACAAAAAAAATATAAATAAAGAACCAAATCAAGAATAGATACAGATACAATGTAAAATATGTATATTTATATATATGTGCATGTCAGTAGATGTGTATTTTTTTTATATAATATATAGAAATGTTTGACCAACGCCATCATCACTATCTTCATTCTCATCATCATTGGATTAAACTAGATGGAAATATTGATAGACAGATTGTAATAGTTAGATAGATGGATGGATGCTTGAATGGGCCGTTGGAAAAAAATAGGTAAATGAGAGAGAGAGAAATAGAGAGAGAGAGAGAGAGAGAGAGAGAGAGAGTGAGTGAGATGATTTTGAGATGGCCTGATAAGCACGTCTATCGTCACCGAGCTCAATAGTTTTTGCATAAGATGCGTGCGGAAAATAAATCCGTAAATTTTGCCACTCTTTCCTCTTCCCTATTTATCCCCACTCTCTCTCTATCACTTTCTCTATTTTCTTGGTCCTTTTGATTAACATTACTCAACAGCTCATTCACATGCACAGTTGGCATATTACTTGCCACAAGCTGAATACTAACTAAATGAATAACACAGCATGACACAGCCAGGCCAACAACTAACAACTAACAGCAGCAACAACAACAACAACATTGAAAACATCTGGCAGCGCTGCTGTCGTTGGCACACTTAAAGTTCATAAAAAAGTCAAATTAATTCAAATTGCAATGCAAACGAAACTCACAGCCAGCCAAAGAGTGAAAGAAAGAAAGAGAAAGAGAGAGGGAGAGAATGAGTGGGAGGGTGATGCATGTGGGTGCACATACATATATATATATATATATTTATATACATATATGTGTGTGTGTGAGTGTACAGTGTTGTGTAGTGTGCTTAACGCGCTGCTCAACGTTGTCGTCATTTACAAGTTGTTGTTGTTGTCGCTTAACTTATTTCATTAGCTCCTAAATGTATGCAATTTGACATTTTTAATTTAACTTTCTCTTTCGCGCCAACCGCTCGCCGTGTGTATGTGTGTGTGTGTGTGTGCTTTGCAGGTGTGCAGTTTTCATTGTGTTGGTGCACAGCGAGGTCACAGCGCCTTGTCACAACATTAAGTGTGAATACATTAGCTCGGCTTACAACTTTTGCAGAGGACATGCGAGAACTCACAAGTCCCTACACACTTAAGGCGAACAAGCTGAACTAATCTCTAGATTATAGGGTATACTATCATGCAACAACTTTTTAGTTTTCATAATCTGTCATATTACAACCTAAAGAGCATTCTAATAAATTACTAAGTATCTTAAAGTTTCTTTGGTATTTTTAAAAGATTTTCTATATTATCACCAGAAAACTCTTAACTTTTTTTTATCATACTTAGTACAATTATATCACACTATAAGTAGTTTAAATATGTAGATTTTCTGTATTATATGAAAATACAAATTTTTTCTTTTTATTTGTTTAATTTCTTGGTTTTACCAGTATTAACAGCTCATAAGATTTGCATTTCAATTAAAGCTTTGAATCTGTGTAAAGTCAATAAAATATGTCATGTCAAATTTTAATCTAAACGAAACCACAAAATATTATCCTTTTCAATCCAAATAGCAAAACATTCCCAATAACACCAGCTACATATGTATCATATCATATTTATATCAAAACAAATAGTCGACTTTTTCAATCCAAATAGCAATACATTTCCAATAAATTGAAAAAATGTTTCTAGCTTACGCGTATTATCTAGTTTTCCGCTCACTTAAATATATTTTCCACACACTCTGAAGACAGAAAAAACTAGTTGGAAAGGTTACAGTCGATTTAGCTCGACTGTGGGAGTCTCTGTATTGATTATACACAAATGCAGATTATGATCAAGTCAAATATCAAAACATGACTAAATATGTTACGTCACTGCGCTATTTAAGTTACTATATACATATATTAAATTATCTCAGTAATTTGATTTTTTAATTTGCTTAGTAGATTTGAGAAAACATCAGAAGAGCTAGATCCTATGCACATATGAAAGATAACATATTTCGGATAATTTATGATAATTGCACTGCAATCGAATATGCAATTTTGACAAACACAATAGACTCCGTGTTGATTTAAGGTACAGGGTCCAAAAATAAGAAAAGAAAATGTGGAAAATGAAAAAGAAAACTGTATTATTAAATGACTTGGTGCTAGGGCATGCGAGTTTCATCAGCTTGGATTATCATTTGCTGGCAGTAGTTTTCTTTACCTTTCAGCATAATCTTTCCAACTTGCCACTTGCCTCAGGCAACCTCCCCCTGCCCCTGTGTTATCCTTCTTCATATAATATACTTACTATATGACTTAAGTGTACGTGCAGGCGACTTTTTCGACATGATTGTTGTTGTTGCTGCTGTTGTCGCTGCTGCTGCTGCTGTTGTCGCTGCTGCTGCTGCTACTGCTGCTGCTGATGAGTTTGCGGCATTGCGTGCCACCTCTGAGCAGAAGCATTTTATATAATTTCTCCATTTTTATAGTGCACCTCTGGCTCAGCACTCGCTGCACACGTGTCGATGAAGTTTTCTGCTGACAATGCGCGCGTTGTTTTGTTTTAAGCAACAAGGAGGTTGCTTGCCACTTGAGAAGTCCTGTTTAAGGACCAGTCTGTGATTCTGTGAGTCGGTGAGGTGAGGCAGGTGAGGATTCCGCATATAAAACGCTCAAATTCTGCAACAGTTAGACGCAGACGGCGCTTGATTTCATTTTGCTTGGCGCTGCACTTCAATTTGCATATCCATGGGAATGAGATTCATTTTCGTTGTCCTTGCTATTCATTCTGATACCAGATTCTTTATAATTTCTTTGGCACACTGAACCACACACACAAACACACACATATGCTTATACCACACTTATGTTCAATTTTTCAATACCATTGCCAATTGCAGTTAAACAGTTCTGCATTTGATTGACGCCCATGAGACAGAACAGAAGCATAAACAGGAGCAGGAACAGGACAAAGCAGGACGAGAATGAGCATGACGACAGCGCCTGGTTTGGTTTTGCCAGTTGACGTTGATGTGATACATGTGTGCACATATGTGGTGTGTGTTGTGTGCTATGTGTTGTGTGTTGTGTGCTGGATGTGTGTGCTCACTGAAAATGCCATTTAAATAGCTCGAGGCCAGGGCCTTTTAATGCTGATGCTGAAAAGTAGACAACGTGATATGAAACAACGATTTGTGGCACTAGTCAAGCAAACCAGAATGCTTTCGACTAAAAAATACCTTCTGAAACTGTCATAAATGCAAAATTAAATCACGTTTATGTAATAAATAGTAATAATAATAGTAATAATAATTAAGGTCACAAAAACAAACATTTTTTAGTAATAATTAAATATACATGAAGAACAAGGTATTAAATAAAATATAATAATACATTTTGTAAGTAAACAATTACATTACAAGCTTTAAAATAACAGTTACACTGTTTCAACTCAAAAAAAAAGGAAGAAAATTCGAAGAAGAAATAAAAATTATAGATTTAAATTGAAAAACAAATAGTTTTCTTTTGCTACAATTAAACGAAAAGATATTACAAAGTATGTTTACTTAATGAAATTAAAATTAAAAATACTTTCTGTAACTGTGGAAATATGTAGTACGAAATGATTTGCTAGAGTATAAGATCGGCTTAAATGCATGTGTTGTCCTGAGAGTCCTCGGGCATTAACTCTCTACAACGATTGGATAATAAACGTAAATTGTGAATGGTGCCTTCAACTGGATGGACAGACGAGTGACTTCTGATGAGAAAATGAAACGCAAATGGATTGAGTTGAAGGTTGATGTGATTAAAGAAGTTGGTTAAAGGGATTGCAGACGCCATTAATACCAAATAACACATACATTTACATATGAATAATAATCTCATCTAGAGGTTGCGTCTGAAACTAATCTTCCGCTTGCTCATTAAAGTTCCAGTGATGAGCATTTCTTTTAGCTGGATTTAAAATCAAATGAAATGATTGTTGACATGCCTTACACACACACGCACACACAAGAAGACGGTGTGTTGGCCTGCAAGTGAGCGAGTCCTAGAACTGGGAATGAATGTCCTTGCCGCTGCACATGAAGTGTCCTGCAATAAATATCTCTCAAAACTTTGCTCAGCTTCTCAGGGTAATCTGTGTTTGTCTCTCTGCCTCTGTGTGTGTGTGGGATAGCAGCTCATGTGTAGCGATAAAATGTATCTAATTTAAGATGTTTTTGCCGCCCGAACGACTGGGACCCTACGCCCCCCCCTCCCAACCTTCCTACGACCACCGTGTCCCTCCCTCTCCTCAACAACTAACTGCAAAGTACGAAGCAGTAAACATTTTCAATTTGACAAAACTTTTTACCTTTGACCACAGAGAAGCAGCATGAGGCATGAGAAGAAGCCGAGCAGCAGTAGGTGGCAAGGGGCGTAAGGGGCGTGGTCTCTCATAGCTGTGACAATGCTGAGGTCAATGCGGCAACTGACTGACAGACAGTTCTCACACACACACTCACACACACACAGACTAAAATTTTCAAATTGCAGCAGCAGTTTTTGGGCATTGCGCATACGCCGCATGGTCCCAGAATCCAGTTTGTGATTGTCGTGTGTGTGTCGTCAAGTATGAAATTGTTGTGTTCACACTAAACTTAAGTAACTGAATTAAAATGCGGCTAATAGAGTAGCTGCAAACAAATGACAATGTGAGAAAGAGAATTGTTAAGGGGGATAGAAAAAGAGGGGAGAAAAGGCCACTTGGCCGACAACTTAGCAGCTTAGTTGACAACTTAAAGCCTACATGCATGTGTGTGTGTGTGTGTGTGTGTTTACTAATGGTCAGGCACAAAAACTGAAACAGTCTCAATGTCTGTTTTCCACTTAACTTTGCTCTGCATTGCTGACGTCCTTTTAAGGACACACACTGGGCCAAGACATATGACAGCATAGCATCGTTGCCACTAAAGAGAGCCCAGTGGATTGTTCTATAAAACGGAGAATTGTGCGTGACTCTGTCTGAGTGTGTGTGTGTGTGTGTGAGACTAAAAGTGGTTGGGAATTTTAAAGCGAATCGATGCGACTAAAGTTGGACTGCACTTGACATTACTCGCACTCAACTTTGATTGCAATTTGTCATTAGCTAAACGCGTTGTTGTTGTTGTTGTTATTGTTGTTGTTTGTGTTGTACCTTCACTTGGCAACTACAGCAAGCGAAGAAGTAGAAACAGGATCACCAGAAAAGAAGAAGAAGCTGCGCAGGAAGCGAAACTTTTGTCGCCATTGTTGAAAAGTTTTGCAATCGCCAGTGCCTCATAAACTTTATGAGCGAGAGGGAGAGCGATAGAGCGATGGAGAGAGATAGACAGAGAGGGAGAATAGTACATCGCATAATATGTGAGCTGGGGCCGCCTCATAAATGAATGAAAGTTGTGCCTCAGTCAAGGCAAATGAACGCCTTGAGATTTGGACAGCGACGCCAAAGTTAATAGCTCTCCAGTTGAGTATGTTTTGAGTTTGAGATTGGAATTGCGATTTGCTGTTTACTACAGCCTGTCATATATAATTATTAACTAGCAATAACAAAAAACCATACACACACCACACACACACGCGCCACGCACAACAAGCGTAATCCGATTCCGGTCCCAGCTTGCAAATAAAATTGAAGAGGCCGCCGCAAGAATTTTAAGCTAATTTTCTTATTTTTGACTTAATTTGCAACTGTAAGAAGCTTAAGTCTCTCGACACACACGCGCACAAACTGGTCCTTCACACACGCACACACTCAAACACACATAGTACACTTGTTAAGTGTCAAGTGCGTTGACGTCCTCGTCCTTGTCGAGACTTGCCCAAAGTCAACGACGCCATCGTCAGTTAGACTAATAATAAAAACTTAATACGGTAATCCATTTATGCCGCGATATTCCCCACACACAGTGGTATGAGACTGGTTGGCAAATCGAACTCTACTAGATTTTAGGTAAATTCTGTGAAAACAACAAACTAAGCAGCACTGAGAATCAGAAGTCAGCTCATACACACAATAATATTGTCTCATACACTCTGCAAAACTAATTAGATTCTGCTTTGATCCAGTTCCAATTCAATGTTCAATTGTTTCTTCACGTTCTAGAATGAAAATTCACAGCAAAGCGTCACATTTAGACAATACTTAAAATGTCTGAGCTAAGCATTTAATTTAAAAGTATTTATTCAGAATATTTATTGCTTAGAACCAAAATGGGCAAATAAGCCTATACTATTTTATTGAAATTAAACACTTTTAAAAGGTTCCCCGATGATTATTATGTGCAAAGATCTTATTAAAAAAACGTACTTGAATCATGTACTATATTTCGATCTCGTCTTAAGAAACTTGCAGATACCTGAAGTTTTGACCCCGTCTTTAATTCTGTTCTTGTTCTTGTTGTTGTTAATATGATTTCAGTTTTAATTGTTCTCGTCCCACTGTGCGTCGCAACCACACACTACTTGCCCACTCTTTTTGTGGTATGATGTGTGGTGGGTGGTAAGTGGTGAGTGGAGGCGGGATGTTGGGAGGTGAAAGGAAAACGATATGAGAATTATCAAAGTCTTGTGGCGCGCACAATTTTTCGAGTTGCCAACACTTTTGCTTAGCACACATACGCAAATAAATTATAATATGTATGTGCGTGTGTGTAAAGAAAGTCAACGAGAGGCAAAATCAAACACTTGGACCAGAAGTAAAGGGCAAAGAAGGAAAGCAAAAAAGTAAAATAAAAAAATATAAAATGAACTATAAAGTGTTTGAAACCCGAAACCGTTGACTTTACCTCAAGCAGCAATTCAATTTGGAGCGGACTAAGCGAGTGTAAAGCCCTGAAAGGACGATCCTTAAAAAAAGGGAAAGCAAATGAGTGATTCTCGAGGAGCTTAAGCAAACGGCACACAGCACAATATTTCGCATTCGATTACTCGTACTTTGAGCCAAGTGCAAAACTCAATGTCGACCAACTCCATGGATTGACTTTTCTCTGAGGCCAATTCCATGGATTGACTTTCCTCTGAGGCCAAAACACCAAATATAAAAAGCGTTTTCTAAATTAAAAGTCGGAATATGGCATTGGGAATTAAGTTCGTTTAGCCCAATTTTTAATAATTGGATTTACCTAAATCTAGCGGATCTTAACTTTAATTTTTGGTGCAAAGTTCAGCTCATTCGATCCATTTTGAAATCATTATTCCATAAAGTGGAAGGAAGAAATTAAAGATATCACTGAGCTCATCAGCTCAACAATTGTCGCAGCTTTTTTGCTTATTTTTGTTTGCCATCTGGAAAATTGTTTGCTTTTCATTTGCCGCCTTTCGCTTTTGCCTTTGTCCGGCAAAAGTCAGCGCATTGGCGCTGAATGCAAATGGGCCGCAAGCTTCCAATTTGCATGTCTACCATTTGTTTCCCTTCCTCCTCATTTACTTATTTTTGACTGTTGCTGTTGTTGTTGTTGTTGTTGTTGTTGTTGTTGTTGTTGTTGTTGTTGTTGGGACTGGTTTCTGCCGCGGCGACGATAAGGATAAGCCGGCATTTAGCCGGGCAGCCAAGCAGGGTTGTGCGAGAAGCCACAGCTGGGACTGCCTATCGTCTTTCAATTAGTTTAATAACTTTGCAATTCTCTCTTATCGCACAGACCAAACTTCTTTTAGCCCAACTAGCCAATAAGCCACTGTTTACCACTTTTAGATTCTTGCATACACTTGGAAAAAAAAAATAAATAGAGAAAGCACAAACATAAGTGCTAATTTAATAAAGCCATATTAAGGAAGCAAAACTCTGTTAAAGTTTATGGTTAAGACGTTCTGAATTACGTTATCGCGGCTAAATCACAAATATGTGGAAATATAATGATTTATAATAAATTTACAATTGCATGAAATTGTTTTAGATATCACAAATTATTTTATATACATATATACTTACCTTCATGATTGTTACATACCCAAATCTGGGCCAGTGCTACCGGCACACCAACTTACATAAAAGGCATCGAGGCGTCCTACAGGATGGGGGCTCTCAGGATCTGCAGAGCTTTCCGTACTGTGTCAGGAGAAGCTGCTATGGTGATAGCGGGCGTGATCCCTGTCGATATTCTGGCACAAGAGAGGAGGGATATTCAAAATCGCAAAAGCTCTATGCAGATGCAAACCGAGATCGTCGAGATAAAAGCGGCTGAACGTGAGCGAAGCCTCTTGAAGTGGCAACGACGTTGGGAAGCCACAGACAAGGGCAGATGGACGGCTCGGCTAATTCCACGTATAGATCAGTGGATAAACAGGAAGCACGGGGAGTTAACTTTCTATCTAACGCAACTTCTCAGTGGGCACGGCTGCTTCAGATCGTACCTGCACAGATTCGGGCACGAGGAGTCCCCCCTATGCCAGGAGTGTGCCACTGAAGAGACTGCTGAGCATGTTTTAGTAGTATGCCCTAAATTTGCAACGGAGAGAAGACAGGCAGAAGCAATCCTCGGGGTGCGAATTGAGGTGTCCACCATTATTAGCCATATGCTGGAAAGCGGTACAAACTGGAGTGGAATGTGCTGTTTTGCTGAAACAGTTGGAAAGAGGCTACGCAGGATGGAGCGGGATCGGAATGGTTCACCCCCAGAAGCGGCACACTAAGCCATGCCAATGCCTGTGAAGCATTACTGCCCGGTAGTACCGCAGGATTGGTCCAGAGGTTCCAGCTTGCAGACTCTCAATTGTATCTCTATTGTTAGTTTACAAGCTGATTCTTTAATCTTAATTTTATGAATAAAAAAAAAAAAAAAATGATTGTTACATTGAAACTGGACGAGGAAGTTATCAATAATTATTAATAATTCTTTTTTTTTTCCAAAAAGCGCCTTCAAACTGCTATCAACTAAGTTTTCATTCAAAATTGTATTTTAAAAATAATTAAATATTGATAATATTTAGTTTTTTTTAATTTACTTACAATTTAATGATAAATTCAGAGTCATATTTTACAACATAAATGACAATCATTACTTATAAAAACAAGGTAAAAAAATAATTATTGTTCCTTGCTCAAGTTAATATTTGGACCTTTTCATAAACTCTTGTCGACATTGCACCCCCAGCAATAATATATATAAATATTGCCCAAGAAGTGTCATAGTTACTAATTGAATTTTATTTTTAGAACAAAACACACTTAGTAACTACAATATTATAAAGCAAAAAAAATAGAACTCAAATTATGATTATATTATGAGTTTTATTTAGTTTCTCGATAATCATGATTTTTAATTGACGTAAAGTATTCTCCGAAATTAATCGTTTTCAGTATATCGCGAGCAATTCAGATATTTTCTTGTTAAGTACTTTCATTTGAGTTGATTTGTTTTTCCAAACTTTTTTATAGTTTAGTTGCCGCAACAATGTTGGCTTCTCACCTGGCCACAGGGATCCTCTATCTCTCTCTCTCCCTCCTCTCTCTCTTCATCCGTACAGATTTTCGCATTCGGCACGCGCGGTTGGAGACTGCTGCTCATTTGAAGCAGCGCCAAATGCCAACTTTAGAGCTTTTTCATTTGCACTCCGTTTCTTTCTCTTTTTTTTACTCACTCTCCCTCCCTCTCTCTCCCTCTCTCTCCCTCTCTCTCTCTCTCCCTCTCTCTCTTTCGCTCACTTGACCAGTTCGTACACATAGAAAATAGAAGAAGAGAAAAGCCCAAAGTGCAACCAAATGACCTTTTTAATTCGCGGCCATGCACTTTTCGTACTTAGTGTACCAAACTAGCTGTCCCTGCCTTTCTGTCTCTCTCACTCTCTCCCTCTCTTACTCTTATTCTCCCGTCCTGCTTCTATGGCTATCTCTTGCTGGCATGTGTCTGGAGCTTTGGGTGTTAAATGAAATTTGCTGCTTTTGGCGTAAAAGAAAGTTGCAAAGATTTTTAAGCGTGTCGCGTTTGTTGCCCTCAACTTTTGTTGTTCGTTTTTGTCTGTTTTCACCTGTCTGAGTGTGTGTGTCTGTATGTGTGTATGTGTGTTTGTATGTGTGTAGTGTAAATGTGTAGTGTAAATGTGTTAATGCGCTTGCCGCGCTGCATTACGTGACACTTGCCCGGTTACTCCTGTCTCCATCTCCCTCTCATTTCCCTTTACCATTCTTCTTGCTCTTGTCTGCAAATGAAGTCTCTCCCGCTAACTCCCATTCTGCTTCTCTCTCTCTCTGTCTCTTTTTTTCTCTCTCTGTGTGTAAGTGTGTCTGCCAAAATCAGCTTAAGCATTAGTGCAGCTTGGCTGCTGGATTCTGGCCAGTTTATGCCTTGTCTCCCCCACTCGCATCCTTTTCCCTATCCGCATCCGTCTTTGTGGCTAAGGTCAAATCCATTTGACTCACTAGCAAATTGCTCCAGCGACGTCGTTACACCTGACCGACCAGCACACACACACACACACACACTCCCTCTCGCATACATATGTGTACATATATGTAAACTGGCATGTGTGCAGAGTTTCGAAATTAGTGCAAAAAGTGCCAACGTTGCATTTAAAAATTTAAATGGATTTGCCAAACACTTTTCCATTTTCTTCAACTCGCCACAAACATTTTAGCTTTAAACTGCGCACTTGGTCAAAAGATTGATGCGGCATTTCAAATAATAAAACAATTCTCGAGATTCAATTACATTCTGGACAGTAAAATTTATGAAATAATCATTACGGAATGACTTTTATTCCTCAACATTTTGCTTCAAAATAAAAAATATATAATAAAAGAAATGTTATTTTAAAATTATTAAATACAAATTGGAAAATAGAAATTAAAAATTATTTATATTATTGAAGTTATGAATGAAAGAATTTGGCGGCAATATAATGAAATAGATATACTTTGGTGTAATCCATTTCCATCAATTTTATTTTAAAATGAAACTATAATTTAATTAAAAATCAAACATTATTACCTTTAACCCTTATTTCTTTTTATTTTAAAATTACGGTTCTTAAGGGAAAAAAAATCTTCGTTGTCCCCAAGACAACCTTATTTTTATTTTTAAAAGTTGATTTAGTCCATTCCTGTTGATACTTTAATAGGCTTAATTTGTGCAAGTTTTACACATCTTGTTAAAAACTTATTGAGTTACGAAATTGAATTGGATGGTCAAGGAACTATGGCAAAATTTGATTGCTTACTAAATATAATGATCTTAATTGACTTGAGTACTGATTTTTAGAAATATCTGCATTATTTACATTCATTTTTGGTATTATAATAGCAAATTTTTACTATCTAGTTTAATCATCTGCAGTTTACTTAAAATTTGATTGTTGAGACTGTAAGAGTTGTATCACGAAATGATAATCTAACTGATAAAACGAACATTTCTCCTTCGAATTAATTTTCAATTTTTATTTCTTTAAATTTTTTAAAAACTTCTAAAATCAAGTGTTTTACAACCTTGTATAAGATAAATTTAAATACTTATAATACAATTCGCACGTATAGTAAAACTAGAAACGACTCCCAAAATTTCAGAAGAATGAATGGATTTCGCATGACTTGTAATTAGAGTAATTTTGAAAGAGTTTTGCGCATTCGAATCTGCAATTAGTGTACTTACGGTTGGCAGGAATTAGGAGTGTCATAATATCGCACTTTGCTCCAGAACAGGGGAACAGCTCGAACAGCTTGTATCCCAGTCCCAATCCCAATCCCTGGGCACATTGCCAGCATCTCTCCATCTCTTCACATACTTTTGACGACAACTCATTAAGCTTAAAGTCGAAATGGCTGGGAAATGATCGTTAAAAGCGCTGCGAATGGAATTTATTGTCAGTAGAAAAAACTAAATGTGACTTCGAGGTGCCGGGAAATTGTCAGTTGCATCGTGGAATCTCAATGGGGGCCACGCCCACATTTAGCACAACGCCCATACACCTGTGTAATTGAGGTTCTCACGATTCACGTTTCGGTTTTTATTATCCCAAAAGCCAAATGAAAATTCCATGGTGACGTTTTTTACGCTGCGGCGAGGAGGGGGCGCGGCGGAGTGGAGCCTGGAGTCTGTTGGGCGCTAATAAACAAATAAGTGGGCGTGGCAGGCGTAAAAACAGACGCTCAATTAAGGCTATTAACGTTACAAGGACACATACACACACGTACTCACAGACAGACGGACAGCCAGACTTGCAACAGGGCGACAACAAAGAGAAAGCGAGGGAGAAAATGAGAGAGAGAGCTAGCGAGAGGGACAGTCAACCATTGGCAGCCATTTGGTTTTATGGGTCTCTCTATAAAAATTCCTTAGTTGAAATTTATTTGCGCCATTAGACGTGCATTAGAAGCGTCCCCTCAGCGCAATGATTATGCAGCCTTGTATGTTTCCATACTCTGTAGCTCCCCAGGAAGGGTATATTATACACATGTATATGTATGTATTTAAGTAATTCAGTGATCATTTAAGCATGGAGGAAAAATTAACTTTAAATATTTATTCTCAACCGTGCCAAAAAGTGTACTGTAATATTTTTGTGGAATTCAATTAAATCTTATCCGCCTTACAGAGTCCTGTCCTGAATAAATAGCTCAACGCTAAAATTTAAATATAATGTAATGTCACTGGTATTGTTAAAGTCATTATTTGATTATTTTGTTTTAAAGCAAGTTTAATCTCCAATATGGTAGCAGTATACTTGCCAATGATTATACATATTTACGAATTACAAAAAATAAATTAAAATTGATATATAAATGGTAAAAGTATACTTGTAAACGGTAATATTTACAAATTTAAAATAAATTTAAAAAAAAGCAATTGTAATTTGTCTTTTTTTTCATTCACGAGTATATGCGAATAATCGAGAACTCAAAGACAGTTCAATTAAAAATGTATTAAGTATGTTTCAACTGCTTAAATGTACATACATAGAGTGTTGTCTATTTCACCTTCTGAGCTACGAGTATAACAAACAGAGTTGTTGTTATTGGTAGCTCCGTTGTCGAAGAGGGAAGTATGTGAGAATGAACAGATGGAGGAACAGAAAGAGGAACAGGAACAGGACCCTCGACGCAATTGAAGAAGTCTCTGCCTTGCAAATTCAATAAGTCAAGTCAAGTTCAAGTTTCTGCCGCTCGCCCAATTTTGGTTTATTTATGAGCGATACAAGCGAATAAATTAGGCACAGGCAAGCCACCAGGCAGGCCGGCGTTCCACAGGGCGCTTATCGGTCTTCTAATGCTCACTTACACACACACACACACACACACTCAGACACACACGCACACACACATGCATGCATGCATGGGACACAGAGGAGGAGGCGGAGATGGAACGTGCGTTGGGTTATTCGGTTGTTTAGTTGGTCGCCTCGGGCTTATTCCCGCTTAACCCATTTGAGGGGGTCATTCGTCAAATTGGCCATAAAAACGCTTAAGTCCACAATAAAAACGAAGCACACAGAAAACAAAATGAACGATAGGCAAAAATACAAAAAAAAAAAAAAGAAGACGGAGATGATACAGCAAACGTTGGGAAATCAATTTTGAATGCAACGAGATATCAATACTCTCTCAAAGGAATTCGCCATTATGAACTAGCTTTCTGATGATTATTCCAAAGTGACAAACCTGGGATGTAATTGACATCAAAATCAACCCATCCTTAGGAAATAGGTGCAATAACCGAGCTCTATTTTTATTTTTAATGCATCCCTTCAAATATTCAAATATAATTTAGATTATTTTAGCTAGATACCCATTTAACTATCTGATACTTATGTGAAATTCAGCTCATTGAGCGAAGTAAGGGCATTATTAGGGGCGACAAAACGAGTTGGAAAACGGAATGGGATTAAGTTAGGCTCATACGAAAGGTGCTTGATCGAAAGACAACAACAACAGCAGCAGCAACAACAACAACAACAAGAATAGCAGGAGAATATGGTAAGGAGCATTCAATGCAATCGATTATGTCAAATCCTAAGAGCACATCATTTGCCGAGCTTTGCCCAGATTGAGATGGTGCGGATGCGGATGCGGATGCGAATGCGGATGCTGATGGGGTAATGGGGTAATGGTAATGGTTGTGGGTTAATGGGGATGTGGATGCGAAAGGGATGGAGAGAAGAGGTTCGATTCGAGTGCGTGCCTAATGTCAGCACATAATGAATATGGTCTAGGACCAGGAAATCCGTTTCGAAAACTGTTTGCCAAATCGTCTCAATGACTGACATACTAGATGTCTGGCTTTGGCACCACGACCAGCCCAGGACGGTCACTGGGCCACACAAAAATTGTGGACGCAAATACACTTTTCAATGGAGACACCGATGGAGGATCCGAGGCCTAAGGCTTCTGCGATTAAAGCTGGCGCTGTGGAAATTACTTAAGAGCAGAAGCAGCCATATGGAAACAAATCAGTGCATCTTTACTTAGTTTAAACTAATGCCTCGACTTGAAAAAAGAAATCATGACAAACATACTCATACACAGAGAAAAAAAGGAAGTACTAAAATTTGAAATAATTTGAAAATTTGAATAAACTTGAATTAAGTGTTTTTGAGCATATTAATTCCTTAACCATGTACTAACAATCCTGATATATGAACAACGAATCTTAAATCAATTAAAACTCTAAAATTACTGGAAATAAGTACCAATGCTTCTAGTTTTAACTTAAGACTGCAGCGTGCTTAAATCGGTAACGTGCTCATATTTCAACATGATTTTGTACCAAATTATAAGAATTAATCCGGAAGTAAAAGAATATTAATCAAGTTTGAGTTGAAGTTAACTCAAGTATGTTTTAAAGAAATTTAAAGTTTGAAAAAACTAAATCCTTATATTTCGTACTTAAAATATCGTACTTGAAATAAGGTCGAAATACAGTCGAACTTCCCTAACTCTAATCACCATTATCCGAGAAAAAAGTTCGAGGTAGGGAGACTTCGAGTTAGGGAGGCAGAATTGTATGAAATTTGCTCGCTATTGCCACTCGATATTGTTCGAGTTAGAGAGAATTCGAGTTAGGGAAGTTCGACTGTACTTGACTTTAGTAATTTCAAACTTAGTGTGAAATCAAGTTTGAAATGTGAAGTTTTTAAGTACGAAATTCTTGGTATTTTTCTTCCTCTGTGCACATATTTCTATATATGTATAGGAAGCAGCAGAGTGTGAACTGTTCGGACACTTGGAGGTCCAAGACTGCCAAAGGATTATTTTTGATATTTGAACTCGAAATCAGTTTGAAGAAGTCGCAGGAGTTGCCGGAGTTGAGATGCATTCCAAACAGTTAAGCCATGTGGTAAATAGCCAAGTAAATGGCCCAATGGCTAAACCATCTCTCACACTCACCCCTTGTCCTCCTCTCTTCTCCTTCAAGTGTCCAGTCAGACAGACGCCTTACCCCCTGACCCACATGAGAGTTGAATTTGTTGCAACAGACGTCAAAGTAAACATTGCAATCTCTCTGTGTGTATGTGGACATTGTGTGTGTGTATGTGTGTGTGTGTGAGGGTGTGAGTGTGTATCTTTCTAGTTTATTGTTGTTAGTGGTTGGTTGCACTATGTGGTTAGCATTAGTCGGAGCCTCGAGCATGCGATTAGAGCGGAAGACAGAAACATGTTGGAACCGTCATGTTTTTTGTTGCATTACCCTGTACTCATTAAATGTACATAAGGGGTATATATGCAAACAAACAGCCTCTTAAATCCGTAGCTATGCCAATTAAATTGATTGGCCATTTAAATAATAATAACAAAATGTAATTTGATAAATTCATAATTTTAAGATTAAATCTTATATAACATACATTTACAAATAAGCTATTTATATTAATAAATTTTTTTATACTTTTACACATAAAATATTTAGATAAATTAGAAAAAACAAATGAGAAAATTAAAAAGGAAAACCTTCATAAGAGGTTATCTTCGGCACGTTAAAAATTTAGAACCCTTGAAGAGCGAATTTGGTTGAGATATCTCCAAAAACAACAAAAATTAGAAGAAAATTGTCAAGGAAATATATATTTATAACTTGGTTTGGTTGAGAGATCTTTATAAAAACTTGTTCGTACGAAAGTTTGATTTTCGGCCGATCGCTTCAGTACCAGACATATGATACAGTGATCCAGTCCGGTGAAGTCCCAGCCGGGAATTCAGGCATGTGGTGACGAATTCTATACGGCCGCTGTACAGAACGCTTCAGTTTTAAGTTGCACATCCCTGACACTGCAAACTTTCATGAGCGCGCTCTGTAGTCAGAATCGATCATCTCTAAGTGTGAAACCCCCGCAGCAAAGTCCGCTGTAAGTTCGCTCTTTTGTTCCCTCGAACGTTTTAGGGAGTTGCTGCAGAGAACGCTGCACAGAATTGTTTTTGAGCTGTGCGAAATACATGCACAGAAAGCTTTTTCAAAAATTTTGGATTCTTGCAACTTGGATTATAAAGAGATATATAGCATTTAAACCTTTAATTGGTCTATCTCAGATATCGATCTTAGATTAGGGTATCGTTGTGTCTAGTTGTTGTTCTTGTTTATTTTTTGGTCGCACGTCGGCAAACACACGCAAACATACGACAGATGAGTTTGATGTCCTGCGTCCTGGCCGTGTGTCTAGATAGTTGGATGGCCCGGAGAGTCGAATGCGCCTGCCAAGGCATTGCCGCAACAAACACTCAAGGGCTGAAAGGCTTTTCGCTCACAAGTGGCAACCGGAAGTGTTGTGCAGTTGAAGAGTCCACTCAGCATGCACGCACACATACACACACACACACAAGCACACACACACATAAACACACACGCACACAGAGGCACGCACGGACGCACGCAAGGAGGAGCTGCAAAGATGGACGAGGCTGGAAGGGGGATAAGGGGAAAAGCAGATGGCAGACATGTTGATATGTGGAAATTGAGGCGATTTACTTTTCAAAATAGGCTTCATAGCTCACTCGTCGCAAGTTTTATGCACTTTAACCACGTTGAGCCGAGAAGGACGGAGAAAGGAGAGAAAAAGAGAAGACAAAAGAGAGAGAGAGAGAAAGGGAAGGGGTCTCGTAAGTTGTCTCGCAACTTGTTAAAATGCATAACATTCGTTGAGTAAGTGATGAATTAAAAAGTTGATCAATTAAGTTGCAGACGGATTGACCGACAGACATACAAGTTGAGTTACTGCTGATATGCCAATATCTATCACACACAGGTCTAATACCATTCGTTCAGGCCTAAAAGACGAATAGAGAATTTGTTTAAATTAACAAGTCGAGGGTAGACAAAACGTCGCTACAGTCCAAATCCCAGTCGAAACGAAGGGTCCCTCATTATTAATTTATTAAGCTATTTCAGAGCATTACTGCTGCCAGTGTGAGTACAACGAAAGCGATGACAAAGAAGAAATAGCGAAATGTTCACAAGAGCGTAAGCTGAACAGGGAGTGTGAGTATGAGAGGGGGAGTATTTATTTTCGAGTACTTTAGGACCAAATAAACAAAACGAAAAATTAAAATAAAAATTTTTTTTTGTGCCATATAATTTTAAAATTTTCCGATCCAAGTCGGCACGGGTTATCATACTCCGATTGAGGTAAAAATTTATTTCCGAGTGCTTAAGAACCAAATGAACAGAACTAGCCCGTATGCGATTAAAAATAATGAATTTGAAAAAATAAAGGACACCCTAATACATATATTAAAAAATTTAATTTAAAATGAAATTTTGTATATAAAAAGACTTTTTATCATTTTTTGAGCTGAATCGATATGGTCATATATTTCACTTAATTTTTTGTATTTGATATTCTCTTTACGCTAAAAAAAAATGGAAAAATTCACATCAACCCTCAAAGTCGACTTCCATTTTTTATAACGTTCGCGACAAAACTTTCAGAAAGCTTAACTTTAATTGCAAAAATAGTAGGGCTGTTATCTGAAAATAGTTTTAAGTGATTTCGCAAAGAACTGAATTTCGCAAAAAATTACATTAAAATTTATCAATCTGAACACGAGCCGTATGAGTGTTAACATGAAAATATGCGTGCAAATGTGACGTTCGTAACGCTAAATTAGCCCATATGTCGTTTTCATAAGCTCATAGCTAAATATATAAAAATAGCGATATGCTTGAAGTATTGCCATCCAAATAGATTTAAAAAAAATACCACATTCGACATTCGGAATTTTGAGTTCAATGCAACTAGTTAATAAAACCATTTTTTTCAATGTGCGGTGCGAAGTTTACCTAAAATATGATCTGAAAAGATGCAGAATTCGAAAATAGCTAGATAAAAGGATACCCTTGCAAAGAACGGCAATTTTGGTTTCGATATTTAAAAAAAAAAATAATCAAAACAAATAGTTCTTCATGCAAAGGTTTTATTTTCGACCGATCTACAGATTGACATAGACTAGTGCGACAAGAAACAGAATATATGGTACTTATATGGACTATGGGGACCATGCCATACAAAATTTTAGTATTAAAAGAAAGTCCAAAGAGGCACAAAAAATAGAGGAGGAAAAAGATAAATGTTAGAAGAATAATTCCAGCTCACGCGTATAATAGATTAAATACCTTCGGTGCAATTTACTCAATTGCCTTGGAGAGGGTATTCGAATTTCGACTAAGACAGTAGCAAGAACATTGACTGCTTTCAAAAAATGTCTCTTAATTAAGCGTCGTCTGTTTTATGGACGCCAATTTCCTCAAAACAAAACAAAAATAAAAAAAAAGAACTAAAAAGAAAATAAAACTTGTGCCGAAATTTATGAAAATGACTTTGGTGAAGTCGTCGCCCAAATAAATAAAAGAGAAATAGAAAGAGGGGGAGTGAAAGAAAGGCAAAAAAGCGGAAAGCAGAAACAGTTAGAGCTACAAAGAGAAAAATGGAAGGTGTTCAGGCAGAAGACGACGGTGTCAAGGGAGCCCGAGAAGGAAAAAAGAAGAAGGAGAAGGAGGCGTCGTCTGGGCGGTGACCAACAAACTAATCACAATAATCACACTGAAATAAAATTAATAAAAATGCGTGGCCCGTTGGCACGACAGGGAACATTTAAGAACATAAATAAAAATTAGCAAAACCAACAACAACTAAGCAAACATCATGGTAGCCACAAGGAACGAGTGCAAGAGGCAAAGTGGCAAAGAGGAGAGTGAGGGGAGAAAATCTTGGGTTGTCGGTAATAAAAGCCACAAATATAAAGAAATTACACAAGCGGCGGCAAGAAGGGGCGCAGAAGTGGCAAAGTGCCTCACACACACCGGAAAAGTTAAAGCAGCTGGCGAATAAACGAAAAACTAATAAAAAGCCTTTGACCAACAGCAACAACATCAACAACATCAACAACAACAACAACAACAGCAAAGTGGCAGGAAAAACAAATATGAAGGTTTCCCATAATGGCCCAAGCACCCCCTCCTCCCATTTCCCTTTCCCACCACACAAAATGTGTTTACCTGGCATCGAAGGACTAAGGTCTAAGGACTAAGGACTAGGGACTGCGGCTTTCACTCAGAGTCAAAGCCAGTTGGTGCGAGGGCCACTTGTTCTAATTGAAGTCAACGAAACTTCCGATCATAAAAATAATTAACTTTCAGTGTAAAATGCCAGAAAATCGGAGCAGGCACAACGAGAGCGAAAAATAAATATCATAGAAATGAAGAACGATTTAATTCTGGCATCTTAACTGAATCTTGAAATCGTTTTGGTGGCGCATCCATCTTGTTTTCCACTTGCAACAAGGACATGAAAGGACTTTGCATTTAAGTTTTAAAACGCAAAACAATCCAGCTTTTTGTGTTGAGCTTTTCACTCAGTGAAAAGCATGTCAAAAAATCAGTTATTCATATCAGTTAAAGATACATTTCTTAATACTTATGTCGATGTCTAACCTCAAAACTCTGGAAAGAGCCACGAGTAAATTTTACAAAAGAGAGTTTGCTTAAATATATAATATATTTTAATATTAATTTATTTGTTTAATTATTTAAAATCTTTGGTACGCAAATTTCCTCAAAATTTTTACTGCAGTTTACTTTTTAAGTCTTTTCAATGAAATATATTTGATTTTGTTATCTTAAGTTATTTAAGTACATACTTTATTATTTGAGGTCATTCGCAATTCGCAAAAATAACAATAATTTTTTCAAATGGTTCTTTTTTCATTGCCAAATGGAAATAAGAGATTGTTATGATCCGACTTGACTATCGCAACCAGATATCGATTTGCCGGCTAGCCATCGGCACTACTCAGGGATGAGTAAGACCTCGATACCTGGCGAGTCGGGTAACAAAGAATTTATATTTTTAATCTTGGAAAGCAAACACATGGATTTCGGTTTCACAACACCTACACGGACAATCTGCTGGCAAGGATTTGGTGGACAGATGACATTATCCACCTCTACGACGCCCTCCCTACCTATAGTCGGCTTTCGATATTTTTGCCGACTCCCTAAATCCACACTTCACCCAACCTCACCACATATTCACCTCACCCGATAATAAATAAATTAACAAATCATTTTCTAAACGTTATAATATTTAATTATCATTATTAATGTTAATTTGCCCTAACATCTTACATTTTATATTAAATATTACTTTTCATTCGATAGTTTTTGAGTTTAAGCATAGTACGCTCTAGCCGAAAATGTTTTTGCAAGGCCAAAACTTCATATAAAAAAAAGGGTTGCAAACATGCTCGAAATTATTTTGTAAGGCCATTTCTAAACGTATGTACGCTGTACCTAAATATGGGCAGCTCAGAATATTTTCTGGCGTTTTGCAACACTGTTTGGTCAACAGATGGCAGCTTTATTTTGACCTTTCAAAACATCGATTGAATCGTTGTTTTGGATGGTCGAAATCAATGAACAACAATGGCGGGAAAAAGTAAGCAGCAAAATAAGAGCCGAATTGATGTCTTCGAAAATGAGGAACGAATAAGGCTGATTGAAGAGGTGAGAGAGAGGCCAATCATATGGGATTTAACCGATAAAAAGCATTTTGATGCGACATTTATCAAAAGTGCATGGGAGAGTATTGCAGAGGCGCTTAACAAACCTGGTAAGTTTTCTTGGACTGTTTATGAGACAATATTTAATGGATTACTTTGATTGCAGTACAAGATTGCAAGTCAGCATGGAGATCGCTTCGGGACAGCTACAAATACCACATTAAGGCGTCGGAGAAGAAGCGGGCAAAGAGTGTTAGTGCCGGTGGAGTAGGGCCACAGCCACCCATGGCCACTGAAGCGGTTGAATGGCATTTGGCGCCATACATGGCTTTTTTGCCGGAGCTCTTGCTCCTCTTCCGCCTCTAACAACAGAGCAAAGGCCGTTTCCAAAAATTATGGTATTGGTCGCTGCTACTTCACAGATCAAGTCCATTTGGTCCATTTTGTCACTTTGATTGTTTGAAATTGTATTTACTTGTTTGTTGTGAACAGCTGACGTAACAGTGTGACCACAGCAGCAAAGAACCAACAATCTCTCAACTTTTTAGTGATTTTTTGGTATTATGCTGTCACACTGAATTCTGTAAGGCCCGACCTCAAAACATCGAACATTTCGAGCGTCCAAAATATTTTCGGCTAGAGCGTACTACGCTTTAATATTCAACACCTAACAGAATAACCAACTATCGCGAAACTAACAAAATCAACTTTCTGGCAACCCTATCCAGTGGGCGCGAGAAAGTAAACAAACGAACCAAACAGCTGATTGATCTCAACTATAAAAGTGTATTGTATAAATATATAAACGATCTTAATAAGTTGCAAATTAGTGTTTACAATATAAATATTTGAGTGTGTGTGTTTTAAATATGTTTGGTATGTATATGTATAGTATAGGCCTTCCCTACAGAGCTCTTATAGGGTCAGATTGGCAAAACTTATGTGCAAGTAAGTATGTATGTGAAACTATGTTTACACGCGCGAACTTATGTATTTACAATACAATTGAATTTAACATTTAACTGTCTTATTCTACAGGCAATACAATTTGTGGGTAGGCAACATCAACAATGGACAAAATCTGGACAGGCTGCGCCTGCGCTGAATCGTGCTGCTTGCCACTGATGAAGACTGCGGCTGAGCTGAAAGGCTGTGGCACTTGACGCGCCTATTACATGAAGCCGCGCCAAGCTGAGCCAACAGGAACGGACTCACTCGTGCTCCTTGTGATAGTGTCTTGTGCGTCTGTAATCCTGCCTCAGTGTTGACTAGTTGGTTGCTCCTATAGATGCGTCTCGTCTGTCTGGTTCCTCCTTGTATGTGTATGCGTGTAAAGGAGCGAGTAGCTGCAGCGGCGTTGATGTAGTGAAGTATATTGTTTATGTCTCCTTGTGTTGATGAATTTTGATAATTTTTATTTATTTTTACAGGTTCTTCATGTTTTTGCACGAGCGACAATTTTTCTGCCACTTGTCAGTGACCACGAGCCAAAACCAGACTGACTTTTCCTCCATCCCATAACCTCATTATTCCCTGTCAAATCCGTTGCAATGTCATTCTCCTATTCCTGATCCCTACGCTATCCTCAGTTTGACATGTTTTGGTCGACGCTGATTGGCCAAGCTGTTGCCACATGTTTCTCCTGCGGCCGATAGATGGCGTTGGCAACAGCTGGTGTCTATCGATGTTTCAGCGCCGACCATAACAAGATTTCGTGCTAGAAATATCATAAAATGTTCGTCTTACCTTCGACATGGTGTGTTGAAATACGCAATTGCCATAGTGATTAGGCTTATTTAAATACGAAGAATTAATTTCAATAATTGATGTTAAGGTCCATAATACAACGAATACACTTTTAAGTGACCATATCATTTTGTACAATCGAACTATTTGCTTTCAGTTAATTTGAGCTCCGATTTTGGAGACTTTGAACAGAGGGAAACTGCTTAAGGGAAACTGCCTGTAAATTGAAGGTTTGGCAAATGGTTTGCTTAAGACAAATGAGGATTAGACTGCATTTGAGGGGCTAAGCTTTGGCTCGGAAGCCTTCGCTTCTTGACTTTATTGAACTGTTGCCGTAAATTGTACATAATTTATGCACATTTAGTGTTGCAGCCACAATACGAATACGAGTAATGGGAGTATCGAAGTTGTAGTTGTTGCAAATAATGTTGCAGCATGATTCACATGCAATTGAATATCAACAAAACAACAACAACAACTATTGCAACAAGAAGCGACAGCAATAATAATAATAATAGCAGTTGTTAATTTTAATAACACTTCGTTAAAGTCAAAAAAGGGAGGGTGAGGCGATACAATGCAATAAATTCCTGTGGTAAATTATGCCAATAAATTAATCGCATGCTCCAAGCTAATCTTCTCATTAAATAAACTATGTATTTTGCAAATAAAATGCAAATGTACAGTGGATCACAGCTTATTTCAACCAGCACCTTCAAAACAGTTTAGGCGTCTGTAAAATCTAAACTAAGCGAGGTATCAAAAAAATTTAAATGCAGGTTGTTAGTCTGATGTTTCAACTTATTTAATATGAAATCATTTATTTTTTAAATATTTTTTTAATATTTTATAACTATTAAAAACTAAAAAATGAACCAAAAAAAAGGCCACAGCTTATTTCAACCACTTGAGAAAAAAAAATTTTAAAACATAGATTCTAATAATACCACAAAAATAAGTACTAGGTATGACTATCCTTTTGGTCAACCACTATTTCTATCCTTTTTGGCATGGATTCGACCAACTTTTGGGCCACTTGTGGCCATTTCTTCAAGCAGTGCAGTTTTGAGCGAGAAACTGTTCCCAGCCACTTTAAAAGGAGGCACTCGCTCAGGAAAATTGGTGAGATGTTTGGACTTAGTGATTCTATAGTCCAGAGCATCATTTACAAATTTTTTCCGCGAGAATGGAACCCGTGATAAGGCCAGAAATGCTCCGAACAAAATTTTCAATTCAAAGGATGAGCGCTATTATGTTCAGAAAATTCGGAAGGATCGAAGGATATCGGCTCCAAAAGTGACCAGTGTAGTTGAGAAAGACTTGGACTAGTCATGCCAACCTGAAAAGATTCGCGGTGTGCTTCGGGAGCATGACTTTAATGCCCATGACATAACGCTACCACCGCCATGCTTAACTGTAGCGCATCAATTTTTATTTTCAGTTCTGTTTTTGGCTAACGCCACACTTAAGAGGCTCCATTTTACACAAAATTAGTAAATTTTGACTTATCATAGAATAACATTGTATTCCAGAAACTAATATCCTTGTAAAAGTGCTCCTGGACAAACTTTAGTCAATACTTCTTATTTTGGTCGCTTATAAAATTCATCTTGTGGGGTGCTCTGGCATTAAAGTCATGCTCCCGAAGCACACCGCGAATCTTTTCAGGTTGGCATGACTAGTCCAAGTCTTTCTCAACTACACTGGTCACTTTTGGAGCCGATATCCTTCGATCCTTCCGAATTTTCTGAACATAATAGCGCTCATCCTTTGAATTGAAAATTTTGTTCGGAGCATTTCTGGCCTTATCACGGGTTCCATTCTCGCGGAAAAAATTTGTAAATGATGCTCTGGACTATAGAATCACTAAGTCCAAACATCTCACCAATTTTCCTGAGCGAGTGCCTCCTTTTAAAGTGGCTGGGAACAGTTTCTCGCTCAAAACTGCACTGCTTGAAGAAATGGCCACAAGTGGCCCAAAAGTTGGTCGAATCCATGCCAAAAAGGATAGAAATAGTGGTTGACCAAAAGGATAGTCATACCTAGTACTTATTTTTGTGGTATTATTAAAATCTATGTTTTAAAATTTTTTTTCTCAAGTGGTTGAAATAAGCTGTGGCCTTTTTTTTGGTTCATTTTTTAGTTTTTAATAGTTATAAAATATTAAAAAAATATTTAAAAAATAAATGATTTCATATTAAATAAGTTGAAACATCAGACTAACAACCTGCATTAAAATTTTTTTGATACCTCGCTTAGTTTAGATTTTACAGACGCCTAAACTGTTTTGAAGGTGCTGGTTGAAATAAGCTGTGATCCACTGTATGTTCAAGTATTTAGATTCCAGAGATAAGTTACTCTAGCGTAGTATAGTCGAACATTCATTTACATTTCATTCGCAACATAGTTTATTTTTTTCTCAACTTGGGAATATTAATTCGTACAAAAACTGAAAATTCAGTCGGCAGTGTTTTCCTATAGGAATTTGGTTACTGCATACCCTTTAATATTAAGTAATTGAAATATACAATTTTTGAACTATTTACATACAAAAGAATCTCATGATTACGACTACATTCCACATGAAAATTAGAAATGTATATATTACTGTAAATTATGAATTTTAGTAAGCTTATCTATAAATTATTTAACAGAAAAGTTAAGAAAGAGAAGCTCCGACCTAAGTAGAAAGTATTTTTCATACTACAATAATTTTGACACTAGAGGTCGCTCCAAATGTCCTGCAAGTCGTGTTTTTGGCTGGCACGTGTTCTCTGCTGCGGCCAATTTATTTTAGAATGCACGAAAAATTTAATTAACATTTTCAAATGCTTTGAATGCCAGGACATGTCTGGCGTAACTTTCACACACACACACATACAGATAAAGCGAAGTCCAGAGAGAGAGAGAGAAAGAGAGAGAAAGAGTGTTAGAAAAAGAGCGAAATGTAGATTCGTAATTTGTTCAACTGTCGTTGGATTTATTCAGCATCTCTCTCTCTCTCTTCCCCTCCTACTCCTCTCTCTTTGCAGCTGCCCAAGGCCAATACCCTTGCCCCTTTCGGAGCCCCAATTTAAGTCGCACACAACTTTCTCCTCATCTCACAGTTGGCTCCACCTGTCGCATTCATGCTGTGCAAATTCAATGGGAACTAGTTTTTATGACACATAAACTGTTACATGGCAACAATTGTGCTGCCTTCAGCATACCAGTTACTACCAGAGCGCGGACACGCCCCCTCCCCGCCCACACACACACACACTAACACACACATGCGGTTGCTACGTGCCTTAATACGCCCCAAAGCTTTTGGCCCATGTTTGCCCAGCGGTAAGAGCAAAAAGTTCAAATGCAAAATGAAAATTAAATACAAATGCTAAGTACTCTCCTCCACTGGCAAAAACTGTCCCAATCACACACACACACACACACACACACACACACACACATGCCCTTCTCCCTCTCCCTCTCTCTCTTTTTCTCATTCAATCTGTACGTGTGTGTGTGTGTGTGTGTATGGCTAACACCTGACTTTTGGCCAAACACAAAATGTTAAAACATTTGTGATGCTTAAATTTTGTGGAAACACAGAATGTTTCTCATCTTGTTCGTTCGGTCCCAAAACATGCCATCTTCATCATCATCTTCATCGTCATCATCGGCATCGTTGGCTTTATTATTTGCTTCATCATCAACTTCATCATGATGTTTTTCATCTGTGGAGCACTTTAGTTAGTCAATTTGTTAATTTCAAAGCTAAGTCTCGGCACTGTAGGCAAAGTTATTCAATGCCAATTGGCGAATCGTTCAATCATATGCTGGACTTTTAGATACCCTGTCATGCAATACTCAGCAAAAAGGTGGCAACATATCTATTGACTATATGTATAATGAATTACATTACTGATCAACATCAATCAGTATATATCTCAAGTCCACTAGAACTATCTAAAAAATGTTGATTTTCAGCATATCATTCCTAGGTGAGCTATATAATATAGAAATCTGATTAAACAATTATTTGGTCCGAATGTAATGTTCGTTATGAATACCAAATAATCTGGAAATGGGTATATCAAATATCAACAAAGTTTTTTATAATAAACCAAGCCTTTGTAGTACAACAGGTGAATTGAATTTCTGTAAAAATTTCAGCCCCTTTAAACTCTTACCGTTTTGGCGTTCTGGTGATTGCCAGTCAGTCACTGAGTGAGGACAAAGATATTTATTGATCGTATTTTTTGTATTATCTTTAATTTTATTTAAGCTTTATTTTGAAGGAAACTATTAAAACAAATCGGGCTTGAGCAATAGCCATGTGCTTTCAGGGATTCCTAAGCCATTATTCCATGTCTCGGACCATCAAACAAAATCTCCAAAACTGTGGAGTTTTGCAGCTTAGAATAATTCTCCAAATATTATTGAGCTATTATTTGATTGTAGTTGTACAGCGAATCAGAAATTTCCTAAACATTTTTAAGTCAGTTTGAGTAGTTTTCGGAGAGAACTTGTAAAATCAAATCTACTACAACTTAAGCTCGTATTTGAAGTTTACAACTTTTCTACAATTTCTGCTTGTAAATCCTCCGTTTGATGCAGAAGAATGTACAAGACATGATTTCTTATTTTTTTCACATTCTGAGGATGCCACTACGTGTTTTGTTGTTGTTGTTGGTTGTTGTATTTTTGCCACCTTTAAGCCAAACTGAACTGTTTGCCATGTAAGCGGATTGCAATGCTTCCTCTCTCCACTGCCTCGACATTTCATCGACTCCATCTTTGACGCACTTGCAGGGAGACAAGACCGTTCCACGTTTATTCTCAGAGTACTCAGAGTACTCAGAGTACTTGAGCTTAAGCGGCAGGGATTGACCGCAACATGGCAAAGCGATTCGTTGACAACTCGCGGGAGATGGGTGGGTGGAAGAAGGCGGGCACTGGCAGAGGAAGAAGAGGACGCGATGAAGGAGGGGTTTAACTACTCCAACATTGAGCTACTTTAATCGCACGCAGCGCTTGTCTAACAAATCCACTGCTAAGTTTGGATTAGACGACGAGCAGGAGTTGCCGCGACGCTTTATGATTGTCCAGTGTGTGTGAAGCACATACACACGCACACACACACACACACACGCACACGCACCCATACATACACACACTCACACACACGCACTCAGACACTCATGCACATGGAGGCTGTTTCCCTGTCTGTGAGCGAGACGATATTTGTTTCGCCCAAGACGCAGATAAAATTAAAATCACACAAAAAAAGAAAGCAAAAACTTTGCCTCGCCAAAAGTTTCTTTTGTTTTCCTTATGTGCTGTGTGTGTGTGTGTGTCTATGTATGTGTGTGACTGCTCCGAATGAGATTTTGTTAATATTTAAACAAAGGTCACCATCATTCGTGAGGCTGTTGTTGTTCTTGCTGTTGCTGTTATCGTCCCTTAGGCCTCACAATTTTTCATCTGGCATTGTCTGCTCAAAAATTTCAGTGCTTTCTCTTTCCACCCCCTCCTATTCCGGGAGGAAGATGGTGATGTTAACGGGAAAGAGGACGAGATGGGATAGAGACTTTTTGAAGGTATTTGACGCTGGATGTGTTTTGTTTTAGTTGGCAGCTCCACCTGCTGCTCCTTTTGGCCCGTTGTTTAAATGTCCTTTGTTATTTGCCTGGCCTGTGCGTCTTTTATGTTTGTTGCCTGATTTGTTGGCACCATTTAGATGGTTTTCTGGTTCAAAAACACTAAGATGTTCTTGTAAACAGTTTCTTTGCTTGATTATAATCAAATTATAATTTCAAAATATGTCAAATACAGCTAAGAGTGAATTTATAGAACTATTGAGCAATTTCCTATCGTGAATATAATTCAACAACTAAATAAAGGCGATTCTATTCAAGCTATTGGCAATAAATGTTGTTAGTTTGATCCAAACTCTGCTAATTCAAGATTTATTTGCACTGAATTTTCATTTAATCAGGCATGCCACAAAAAACACTAGTGAAAGTGATTTCAGAAAAAGCAATTCCACTTCGAAAATTTCTCCGTGCCACAGAAGTTCGTGTGATTTAGGTTTTTAAGCATGTTCATCAACCTTTTCGTACTAGGCTACTAGGGTTGGCCCCTTCTCAGATTTAATTTCCCAAGGGTTTGTTTAGCAAATTTTTTAAATTTATCATTGCAGAATATACAATTTTTATTTTATTTCTTATTGAATTTATATAATTCAATTTATTTATCTAATAATTGATATTTTATAGCTTAAAAAAATTTAAAAGTTATTGGCGCGGCAAACAATACAAACTACTAGACAACTCTAAATTCAAAAATTCGGACAAAAAATGTGACATTATTCTCATGGCATCGGATGCCAGTGAATTGAGCGATGATTTCGTCTCACCCAAAATTGTTTAGGTGATTGGACTGTGGCACGGAGAAATGAAATTGACGTGAAATTCAAGTGAAAGAGATTTATGTGGCATGCCTGAATATTTCGGAATCATCAAAATACTCCTGAAACTCAAGCTAATCGAGTTCACATTGTTAAATATAATATGTCTATTTCACTGGCGACTTGGCAATTTAGAATGTCAAAATTGTGGCATATTCTTGGTTTTGTTTGCCTTCTGCCTTTGTCTTTGTCATTGTAGCTGTCTCTGACTTTGTCTCTGTCTCTGTCTCTGTCTTTGTCTTTGAGCCTCGTTCGCTCTTCTTCTGCTGCGTCATTTGGCTTGACTTTTATTATTATTATTTTTACGAGCGCGTTTCTGTTCTTCCATTCTGCTTTCGGTTTTCCTTTCCCACTTCTTCTACTTTTTGGCGTTGTTGTGTTGTGTTTTCTTTTTCTTTTTTTTTTGTCACAATATAATGGAATTTATTTTATGGCCAACAGGTAGAAAATTTGTTGTCCTCCTGCGTTCGGCTAATTTCGCTTTTACTATTGCCCGGTCAAAGGCCAAGGACCAAAGAGCACCGTATATAAGTGTAAGTATGAGCATAATGTCCGCCATACGCTTTTTTCTTCTTTCCTTTATTATTTGCTTTTTTTGTGAGGTTGCCCTGGCTTATGCTGCAATATTTTTTAATGTCCCACCCGGGGGCGTCGAGAGGAGCAACAACAACAACAATAACAACATTGAAAACATTGCGACATCCGAAGACAATTAAAATTTATTCAGCGCTCTTAAAAGCGCGGCTGAAGCGAATATAAACATAAATATGTAATAAGCGAGACATTGAGACGACGGAGAGAGAGAGAGAGAGAAAGACACCATTCTAAGCACCTTGCCAATCTTGCCTTCTCCCTATCTCTCTCTCTCTCTCTCTCTCTCTCTCTAATTGTGCAACGTTGCGGCATTATGCGATTTACATTAGCGTGTTAATACAATTAAAAAGTCGGCTCAGGCGTCGTCCTGCCTGCCAGACAGGACAATGAATCTTCGGCCACCTGTCAGACAACAGGCAACGAGAGTCACAAGAAGAAACAAAATGAAATTAAAAATGCTTTTACTGCTCTCCCAATGGATCTGAAGAAATAGACGGCATAGAAGGAGGCAAAAGTGTGAATCCGGGCTGTGGTTGGAGTTGCTTGCCACGAGGATAAGTCCTTAATTGATTTGCTAAAGTTTCTACTTTAACGCATGCTGTTGATAATACAACATTCCATTAGTTTCTGCTCATTTTACAATTTCTGGGGTCGTACATTTTGAGTTGTTTTCTAATGATATTTTGATCGTTGATGATCTTGCTATTCACATTATTCGCATCTGTTTTCAAACCAAAAATTCATCGGTATAACACTGATTTTAATAATTAGCTAATTCGCATATAGTATACGGAACAATAACAATGAATAGGTTTATTTAGATGCAAAATTGTAGATTAGTCTCTCATAAGTTACTTTGATTATTTAAATTGGAATAATAATCTCAATTCGTTTAATGACAGACGTTTCAAGCAAATCCTGGTACAAAAAAAAAACCTAACATAACTTTTTAAATAACCAAACATGAAATATCTTATATAATAACATGATATATTTACATCTGGAAGGATTTTCACTTAATTTTTGTTTGCAACACTTTCTCGTAGTCTAATATTGTTACTACGTTATGTGAATACCCTTAATGTCGCTAAAGCACGAGCATTATTTGTGTAGCTGTCACTCATCTCTTAAATTTCATTCCTTCATCTTAATAATGCATCTTTATATTTACACTATTTGTAGTATCCACAAGTTGAATCTGCGAACAAGTGATGTAAGTAGATGGTTCGTCAAGTTAAACAATCTGTGAAAGTCAATGCCATTTATTAACATGAATATTGAAATAAATAAGTGAACTTTAGTTGCATATTTATCATAATGTAACCTTACTGTATCATGCTCATCTATCTTAACCTCAAGTCAAGCTGGTTTCACCTTTGCCAACCGCATTCTCTCTCCCTTCCATCCATCGGGAATTCATGCATATTTCATCCGTGCACACTCGCCCAATCTCGGCTGCCGCTGTCCCAAAAATCAACAACAACTTTAAAACACTTTGCATTTATGCGACAAATGCGACACGGTCAAAATCCTCAACCCAAGAGCACAGCCCCTGCATGCTCCATGCTACATGCTACAGATATTTCCTCATAGCTTTCCACATGCTGCATGCCACCCCTTGTGCTGTCATACGCTGTGTCTCTCGGTCTCTCTCTCTCTCTCTCTCTCTCTTACCACCTAGGCATCCACAGCTAACCCCATTCCATTCCATTCCATCCCATCCCCATCCCGATCCCGACCAGGGGCGCCAATGCTTTGTCATAAATCATTTTCGTGCCGCGTTGCCGCAGAATGACACACATTTGGACGGACCGACGGACGGACGGACAGGTGAGCTGGCTAGTCCGGCTGTCTAGTTGGTTTCCCTTGTCCAGCTCCCAGCAGGTGCCTCCTGTCCTCGCTCCTCCCTCTTCTACTCCCCCCTCTCATCCCACACCTTGTTGTTTGCACTTTTTGGGGATCACAAATTGTTTTGCTGCCGAGGATTCAGCAAATTGGAAAGTGTTCACAAGTAACATAGCCGCGCACGTGCCACAAATACCCCTCACTCAGTCCCCTTGTCTCCCTCCCTCCCCCTCCTCTCCACACAGGCTGTCCGCAGACATTTAATAATAAAAAATTGAACAAAAGTTTAAGGCGGCTTTTTTCGCGGAGAGCTCTCCATTATTTATATAAAAATTCAAATTAAATAAGATTAATTTGCCTGCCGCCACTGAAGAGCCACTGAAGTGTCCCTTTACCCCCCCCTAAACTCCACTTCAGTTTAGTTCAATTCCGACCAGCCTTGTCCACTTCCAGAGTAACCACCGAGTGTGCAACAGTCACAGTTTCAGCTTTGACATTGACATACAAGTGGAATGCCGGTTGTTATTGTTGTTTTTGTTTGGCGCGTGATTTTGGTCACTTTGAAGCAACTTTTGCATAATTCCACTCAACGCCCACTTGAAGATGACTAATGATGGGCGCCAGCAAGCTCTGTCATCCCTGTAGGACGCAAATATGTCACATTTGTCCAAAGCCCACGACCACTTCAAACTTCCACACACTGGGCGAGAAAGAGTGAGAAATGGAGGAGAGAGATGGACATGGACATGGAGATGGAGTGACTGCTAAATGGTGACTCTGTGTAAGGTCGGTGATTCTTCTAAGCTGTCATCTGCACTGGACAACGAGACGCACTTCATGGCGCTAATTGTCAGTCAAAACGAGGCCCACACGGACAGCGTATGACGTTCTGCATTCTGTGTCAGCCGCATTTCGCCAAAATTCAAAGTATGAATATAACAGGGAACGTTTTTATCATAAGTATTATTGTAAAAATTACAAAATATTTATTTTATCTATTTTGCAATGTCTAATTTTGTTAAAAAAAATCACAAAACTGGATATTAAAGTTTAGCTGGGCTCAGAAAGGATGTATTCATTTCAGCAAAAATATTCAATATTGACGGAACAAATAAAATTAATAATCATAATTATGAGAATTTTATTAATATTATTATTATTTTTTTTTAGATGTCAAAAATTTTGGCAAGAGACTTGATAAAATCTTATAAATCTAGAATTTCTTTAAATTAATATTTAGATTTAATAAAAAGACATTTCATAATTTTTATTTTTATGAAATATAACAATTGTTCAAAATGATGTAAAAGAAAATTTAGATCAACTAATTTTTATGATTCCCAAAATTAAAAAAAAAAAATGCAGTCAATGATATACACTAGCCAGAAAAACTATGCGTACACCCTTATTTTTGGTTTAACAGCTATGTTAGTGAAGTTATCACAGTAAAAAAAATATATTTGGAAAGGTCGTTCAAATTCCGTTTAAATGATGCAAAAATTTTCTTAACCCATTAAGTACCCATTGAATAGTTTGAGTTCAAAAAAAGGTCAATTTTTCAACTTTTTCCTCGATTTTTTCCAAAAAATTTTTTAATGCAAAAAATTCCTGAAACAATTTAGAGTGATTGCAAAAAAAAATTTTCAAAATATTTTTGTTAGTATTTTTTAAAATTGTTTGCCAAAATCCTGTAAATTACCAAAAGTCATTTTTTCAGCGCAAAATTTTATTCAGCTTTCTTTTCAATACTCCAGATATTTTCTTGAAATTTTGCTGTCCACAATACGGTGTACCTTCCTTCTGTTCGACGTACTCCCACGTAATTTTCACCAAAATTTATAGTTTCTTAACTAGTATTTCAGAAATTCTGACAATGGGCTTAAAATGCCTTTCATGTTGCATGTTGCATTTATTTTTAAAACGAATGCTACGAACATTGAAAGTAACGGGATCATGAGTAATGTTTTTAAACATATTTTCAGGTGCGTTTAGATGATAATGAATTGAAAGGAATGAACAATTAATGAAAAAGTAAGTTTACAAAAACGCATACTTTAACTGTCTAATCTGAAGCATTTGATTATTTTTAAAACCCTATTACCAAATTATTCTACACCGAAAAATGTACAACAAATGTATCGATATAATTTGGCAAAATGGAGGCGGAAGAGAAACGCAAAAAACCATTTCAGTCGGCAGAGAGCAAATGCAACTGAATCGAATTAGATGCAGAAGTGAACGGTAACTGTTGTGATTGATGTGCAAAATGCGAAAAATATTGCAACAAATCAAATTGTCAAACAGTGGTAGAGTGGATAGGAGAGAGGGGGAGGGAGGGAGTGAGGGAGCAAGGGAGAGGCCAACTAGCAAATGCATTGGTTGCAGTGGGATAGCATAAAAAGTGCGGATCTGCTCCCCAAATGGCAACGCCTATTAAAATGAAAACGGAAACCTCTCCGATGCAATTAGTGACAGCCTGCTAAATACGCGCCAGGTGGCGCCACCTACACGACAGCCCCCGCGACGACTTTGGTGTCAAGTTTGCTCGCTAATGAACAACAAACTTGAACAACTTTTTCAGCAATCCAAGTACTGCCGCTTAGTGGTGCTGAGGGGAAGACGAGGTGTTATATTGTACAACAAAAAGTGGAAGAGGAAGACGAAGACGAAGACGAAAAGAGTGGAAACCGTAACGAAATGAAACGACAACGAAATGTCCTCAAAATTAAATGAAATGCAATTAAAAACAACTAAATGAAAGAACAATGCAAAATTAGCAGAAAAACACACAAAAAAATCAGAGGGAATTTTATCTTCGGGACTCCGAAGATTTGATGCCCTTGTAAGGACTTGAGTGATTGGTTGAGATTTATCAAAAAATGTTCGATCTAAACCTGAATTTAAATATTCTTTAAGTTTAGCTAAGGTGTCTGAAATGAAAATAAATGTTTTTCATACTAAAGATTGAGATTTGACAGTCTGCTCGATTGGTTACTATATGATAAAGAATTTTTATTTACTATTATTAGCTTATTTAGTCAAGCGCAACAAACTTACACTAATATTTAGTTAACATACTATTTAGAATAATTTTGATGAGCTTAAAATAATAATTTAAATTTTATATATTTTAACACTATCAACATCATTTTTTTTAATTACATTTTCATTTCGTTTTTAGCTGTATTTATAAGTATTATTGTGTTATTTTACTATATGTTATTTATAACATCAATTGTTTTTGGTCTTAATAGTTATCTTAATTTAACTTTTCAAAAAGCTTTAAAGTAAAGGACTAGATTGCACAGAAACAGACCAACTGACTGGCAGATGGACATCGGTACATCTTCTCAACTCAAGCTTATATTTATGTGAATGAATGTACTACCTGGTCTTCCTTCATGCATTACATATTTCGTAGCAAATTTATAATACCTTCTTAAAGGGTACAACAATTGAAAATTAAAACAATTGAAATCGAAATTGAAACAGAATTGAAATTTGTTACTGAAGCTGAAACTGAATCATAAACGAAACTTGGACGATGCAAATGAGCTGGCGAATGCAGCAATGAGAGAATGAGGGAATGAGGGAATGAGAATGGCAAGGTGGGGGAGCGGAGGAAAGATGAGGAGACGGGGTATTGAATGCTGCAGGTAACAGTCTGCACATCGATTGAACTCGCATCAGTGAAACGGATTACTAAAGTTGCCACGGGCCGCATGCATCCTTGATGGGATGAGGCAGCGACGGGGACAGGTACAGGGGAGGGGGCAGGGCGTGGGTAGCGACTGCAGCAATTTTCGATAAATTTCTTTTGCTTAAAGGATGTCGCCGAGAGCAAAGGAAGGCAGGAGAAGTAGAGAAGGAGCAGGGAAAGCAACAGCAGCGGATAAGTATTTCATTCATTTCCATAATTTTAATAAAATTGAAGAAAAATATTCAAGGCACTGCCATGAAGAAGGCGACCCAAAAAAATAAAGAAACGAAGAGTATAAAAAAAATAATAATAAAATTGGAAAATGGAATACGCAAAAAATGTGCGGCATGTAATGACAGCCTGGGAAACCGCTGGCTGGCAGGATCGCTGGCACAGTGGGATCACAGACTCGAGCTCCGCCAACATTTGCCAATTCTGATTAATTTCTTACAAATAGAATTCACATAAAATAGTTTTAATCTGTCCCACTGCCTGAGGACCGACTTTAATAAGTCTTATTTAAAAGTTTTTCAATATTATTTTAATTGTTACTCAAAAATTGATTTGTTTTAATTTTTAATTTAAATATATATTGTTGGATCGGCAGCTTTAAGCCGAAAAATAATTAAATAAAGAAATAAAAACATAACAAAAACAAAAGAAATAAAAAACGTAAGACAATGCGGACACAGTGGGACATTCAATAATCCGAATTTCAAAAGGCGAAATGATTTGGAACGTTTTCCAATTGAGGTTTCTTCAGTTTGCCTGTCAAGCTTCCCCATTGTCGTGTTGCAATGCATGTGGCGCCGTTTTACCTTCGAATCTAGATCCATTGCTTTGTCGTTCTGTTTCTCTCCCTCTCTCTCTCTCTATCTGTCCATCTATCTCACTCTCACCTTCTCAGTCTCTGGCTATGTCAGTCTCTCTGGTCTAACCCAAAGCATCTGCATCTGTGCGCGTTCTGTCAACCAAATGACATAATTCAGTTGCTGGCAAAGTTTTGACTGATGCTGATGCTGCCACCGATGTCCTTGTCCTTCTTCTGCTTCTGCTCCTGCTACAACTGTTCCAACACTGCTCCTGCGCCATCTCCATTGGCTTGTTGTTGTTTGGTTGAAAGTTGAACGTTGAATTTTGATGTTCGTTGATTGCCATCACCCATCTGCACACACTTGTTTTCCAAAGATATGTCACCAGGTGTAGCTGCGCATTTAATCCGACCAAAAGTCGCAACATCAACAGCAACCAAAACGTCAGAGTGTTAGCCCGGTCCAGGGCCATAGATGCCCGCCAGGCACTTGTAAAAGTCAAAAGTCAAAGCAGGAGCAGAGGCTGAGGCAGAGGGCAGGAGCGGGACAAGGAGCTGAGAGTTAGCGTTGAGTGTATGTAACATGTGCCGCTTCTGATGCTCAAACTCTGTCCACAACGGCTATGACTTTCACTTGAACTTACCTTGTATTTAAGTCCCGTTACGCATTCGCCGCATGGCCCAATAAAGCAAGAGCAAATGGATATTCGAGTATACTACCTATATATTACATAAGTACACAGAAAATAATAGTCATTCGAAAATTCTTGATTTTTGAAAGAAATATAAATTTAACATATAAATATATCAGCTATTTTGTATGTGACTTTAGAAACTCTGAGATTACCGTACTTCTGAGACCGTATTGGATTGATTTTATCACGCAGTCCCAGATCTTTTCTCTGTGTATGTATGAGAAATAAAAATGTTGAAAACATTTTGACGTTTCTGACCAGGGATTAAAACCGAAACGAATATCGGTTTCAGTTACGGTTACGCAATCTTTAAAAAAGGTTTCGTAACGGTGAACCGGTTTTAGTATGTTTCGGTTTTGAAATACCGGTATGGTTTTGGTTCACAAAAAAAAATGTTCTTTGAAAAATATAATTATATTAATAATATAATAATAATAATTAAGAAATCATTACTTTGTTAATGTTTAATTTCACATATTGTTTAGTTTGATGTAGTTTAGTTACATTTTAACAATTTTAATGTTTCATTTAAGCAATTTAGTTTATTTGCGCTTATTCAGTGCTATGAAAATTCGATCATGAATATCACAAATAAAAATTTAAATTTAAAATAAGAAAATTAAATGCAAAAATCAAAATTAAAAATAAAAAATAGTTATATTTTTGGATGTATGAAAAACCGAAATTTACCCTTATAAATGAAACGGTTACTAAACGGCTATTTCGGCTTACGGTTTTAAGGTTCCGGTCAAATGAAAATTTATTTTTCGGCTACGGTTTCAGTTACGGTTTTAAATTTTAATTGGTTTTCGGTGGGTCCCTGTTTCAGACCCACTTTCAGGATCTGCCTAAATAAGTTATATATAAATTATAAAAAATAAATTAAAAATTAGAAAAAAAGTAATATCAAAATTTAAATATGTTTGATAGATTAAAAAAATGTAATGTCCGCATTTGTATATATTACTCTAATTGTTGTAGTCATTTTTTTGTTATTGTTATTGATTTAGAACTAGCTAAAGCTGCCATGTGGCAACTGTTTGCTAAGAGTAATATATTTAAATTTAAAATATACAAAAGAAAGACAAATTTCAGATAGGAATGTTAAGCGATTAAGCGGGAGGACAAGCAACAGAATTTGAATATTTAGGAGCATAACTGGCACCGTTCACGTGGGCAATAAGTCTCGCTGCTTTTAATTATTTTCAGCCATCTTGTTGAGCTACTGAGCTACCGACAGCTCCAGGCTGATGAGCAATTAATATACCAAATCGGGAGACATCACCAGGACAACCTGGGCGAAAGAGTGGGGGTGAGAGAGAGAGAGATGGCGACACGCATTTGATCCTGACACAGAGACACGTGCCTAACCCGAACCAGCTGCGGGTCAAGGTCAGCTGTCAGCCTCTGCATATGAGTGTGAGTATGAGCAGGTGACCCTATGCCATTCCTCCTTTCCCTGTCACAGACTACTCAGCACACACGCACATACCATCTTTTATTAGCCTTTGTGGGCGTGGCTGGCTTTTATATTTATGGCCACGACGTGTTGTAATGGGCGTGTTGCTTTCTGGTTTTCGCTTTCTTCTTTTTTGTCCCCACTTTCAGTATTTTTTTTTTTTTTTTTTTTTTCATTTTAAGGACCAAAGCGACAACATAAAACAGTCGTCAAATTTATTAAGTGACATTTTGCCAAAGCAAAAACAGCAACAACAACGAAATAAAAACATTTGTTGGACACAAACACACACTCTCAAGCATCAAGATCGAGAGACAGACAGAGACAGCGACAGAGATAGAAAGACGACGAGTGTGTGGCGGAGGGGGAAAGAAAAACTCATTTCAAGTTAATTAGACGAGCGCGGAAAAATGCCACACGGTAGAAACGAAAGCGAAAAAAAAAAAATCAAATGAATGGAAGGAGAAAAGAAATATGAAAATACTGCTGAAAAGTATGCAACAAAAAATAGCAACAAACAAAACCTTGGCAAATGCCATAGAAAAACAAAAAAAAAATGCTGTTGTAAGAGGCAAACAAAAACAAGAAACTTAATGAAATTGTTGGCACAATTGCTGGGGCTATAAATTAAATATTAATTAATTGGCATGTTTGCTGTCCTCAGCCGAATGGCCAAAAGGACTTCGCAGCCTCGGTTTCGGTTTCGGTTTCAGCCTCAGCCTCGGCTTCGGCTTTGGTTTCAAGGCTACCACACTGCCCCCTGCCTCCTTGCCTCATGGCCACATTGCTAATTTTGCATTTTGCATTCTGTAATTGCTCATCAGTCGACTGATTGTTACATGACTCAATTCAGCCTTCATTTTCCATCACTTCCCTCCCATTCGTCCTCTACTCCACATTTTGTTGGCTAATTGCAGTTGATTCAATTTACTCGCCTTATTGACGATATTCGCTGTTGCCACTTGGATCCGCTGTGACCTGGCCCTGGCCCTGCTGTAAAAGTTCGCTTCAAGTTTGTTGCACATTAACGTCCAAAGCTTGACACCAAAATCCCGATACACGCCAGGTGGCGACACCAATGTCTCGAGGAAAACACAGCAATAAAGTGTTGAATATTTTTCACCAAGACCCCCAACACAATTTGTTTGCTCTCACTTTTCCCCTTACTCCATATCTCTCCCTCTCTCGCTCGCTCTTTCTCTCCTGTTCACACTTTGTCACTAATTGCTGCATTTTTAGCTAAGCTTCTTTCTGAACCTTCTCAACTTCTTACTTAGCTGGAAAATTCGATTTGTCGCCGTGGCTTTCGCTTCGTCCCTTGGCCCAAAACTTGGCCAATTCATCAAACCAAAATATCCGCTAAGAATAGTATCATTGCCGATTAGCTAGTCAACAGCTTGGGCACTTGACTTTAATAGCACGATGACATCTTACATTGATAGATGACGTATCAGACTCACCTGGCAGGACAACTGCTTTGACTCGGCCTCAAATCACTTGCATCAATTTGATCATCTCACAAGTCGCTTTAGTAATTAACCATGTGTGGAGTTTATCCCATAAAATATTTGTGCAACAAGTTTGAAGCCCAAGCAAGAAGAATAAATATTTTTCAAGGAAAGCGTAAATTTAGTTTATTTGCCAATAATGTACCAGAATTTCTTACACTCAATTCTACTGCTCTTTTAGATTGCCAATAATAATATTAATAACACTACATAGATTCATAATAATTTTTTCGTTTTCCTTTTGTCCAGGTTGTCGAATTTTGTCTAAACTTACACTATGAGGCCTTTCGCCTCATCCAACTTGTTATCAACATTTTCATAGATGGTCTTGTAATCCACCTTGACCGATTTAACCAGCTCAATGGCCAACTGGCGTATATCTTCATTGGGCAGCTGCTTTGATTGCAGAGTACCCAGGAGAACTTCCAGAGCTTTAGTTAAATTCGGTTTCAGCAGATCCATTCGTGTCTTATAGAGTGTAAGCAATGCCGGCACGATTTCTGTATAGCATTCAAATTTCTCGTGCAGCGGCAGACTGGGAAAGAAGATCGATGTAAGCATCTCCATGACGATGGACTTGCTGTCGATGCGGATCATGCGTGCCAGGATGCCACAGAGCACATCTCGCTCGTCCTTCTCCAGGGGAGACTCCTGCTGAAGGGCTTCCTGGAAGATGGGCATTGTTGCTTGCATGATGGTGTCGGCATTCTTATGTTCATTGGAGTGGGTCAGCGCCCAGTCCATCACTTCCAAGGCAAGCTCGCGAACAGATCGCCTCTTATCCATCATGCAGTCGCATATGATGTAGCAGAGGACATCATAATATTGCTCGGCAATTACGCCCAGGGGTTCCATGCTGCGAGCTGTCATGGAGTAGATTAGCAACTGAGAACTCGACACTTGTCCGGTGGGTCTGTTGGCACGAAGTTTCCGCACAAAGCTCTTGCTGATCGTATGGAAGTAGCCAGCGAATTGACGCTTCCCCAGCGAGTGGCCAAAAGCGGGCAGAAGATTGCCGGCAGCCTCCATCACCTGATTCTCGGCCTCCATGGCCTGGCTCCAGTCCTGCAGAGTCTCCATCTCAATGCCGACTCCGATGTTGAACTGACAGTTCAGCTTGCGACGCAGTGTGCGGCGTAGCATCACAAAGACCATATCGGCATAGCCTTCGCAGGCCAATGCGTCCGACTTGAGCTCCTGGAGCAGCTGATGGACGCTCCTCATCACAGAGGCCACGTTGACCGTCTCCTTGGCCGTCTGTATGAAGTACACCATGGCTGGCATGATTTGAAAGCAGTGGTTCTTCGCCTCCTGTACGTTGCCCCGACGGAAATAGAGCAGGATAAACTGGGTGAGTGTCTCGTACGCCGACCACTTGTCGAGCTCTTGCATATTATTCGCGGCTGCCATGACTCGCTTCGTCGACTCCGATAGATAAGGCAGCAGCGAGTCCGGCATATTCACGGCGAATGCCTTGAGACACACCAAGGCCTCGTCACGCCCACTCAGAATATTGGTGCTGTCGGTGCTACTGGCGCTCACCGTGCTGGCCTCGACATCTGTCTGATCGCCGTGTCCGTCCCTTACACTCGACTCATCGTCATCGGTACCATCACCATCACCATCACCTTCAGATTCATCATCATCATCACCAACATCATCATCATCGTCGTCGTCGTTCTTATCCACTTCATCATCTTCATCATCTTTATCGCCCTCATCATCCCTTTCTGTGCTCTCCTCGCTCTCTTTATTCCCTGCACTCGCTGCCTTGACGGACGACAACAGTCCATTCATAACAAGCGAAAAGTGCGGATTCACCTGCTGTGGAATGAAGCCAGAGAGCACTCCGAGCAGCTCGTAGGTAAACACCTGTGCTCCTGCCATATGATTAATCATATCCATGCAGCTGTCCAGCAGCTTTGGGGCCTCCTTGGCAAACTTGTCAGCATTGACCGAGCTCAGAGAGTTAATGACCTACAGCATTATAGGAGTAAAAAGTTACAGAGAGGGGTATCAATGCTGAGTTGGTGCTATAGGGCTAGAAAGGCCAGAGAGTAGAAGAGGGTTAAGGGAACGAATGGAAGGGAAGGTAGTAAGTTAAAAATGAGGGTAAAAGGATAAAGAAAGGGAGAAAGAGGCTCGGAAAGGGAAGTTGGTTCTTAAGAAAGGGAATAGACCGTTCCAAAAAGGGGGTAAATAGATATGGGACATGGAAAGAAAGTTTAAGGAGGGAAAGTATTTGAATAAGAGGAAAGAAAACATAAGAAAAAAAAGACAAAATAAGGAGGTATATAGTTGAGAAAAGAAACTAGACTTTGGGAACATTGGGGTAGAGAGTAAAGAAAGGAGAAGTGTTAAGAAGGAGAAGAAAGTAAGAGACGTCATCAACTGACCTGTATGGCATGGGTTCTCAGCAGCAGTTGATCCTCATCTGGCGTGTGCTTGACTAAGGGAAGAGTAACATTCATGACCTCATCGAAGTGGGCGCTAAATAATTCCTTTAAGATCTTGGCCAAGCATGCGATGGTGCTCAAAGACATTTGCCTCAGCGCCGGCGAGTTGTCGTTGGGCTGGGCCAATCGCATTAGTCGCTTCATCAGATCACCCAAATGGGGCTGAAGGATCTCCGGCCTGAGGCTCTCACAGAAGACCTCAAGCGTACAGAACATCCGGGAATAGTACTCCGTATCCCCGACCGCCAGACGCTCCTCATCGTTGAGCATGTCGAAGAACTTGTAAAACAAAGACAGAACGCGGGGCGCGAGGCGAGTAACCTCCGGTTGTAAGTTCTCGGCCATTATGGCCAGGGTGAAATAGGCGCCACGTCGAACCAAGATTTCATTATCGTGAATGCCCTTGTCGACGGCAGACAGGAACTGATTCAGCGGGCCATCTGCGAGCAAGTCCGTGAATCCCTTGGACATCAGAGCTAGAAACAGTAGGGCGCCCAGGCGATGCAAAGGCGAGTCCGGTTGATCCAGCTGGGGCTCCATCAGACGCAGAGATCTTTCCGCGACACGAGTCGTGTCCGAGTGCCCAGCCACGAGGAGGATGGTCTGAGCCGCCTCGGTGAGAGGGGAGGACGGAATGAGGTTATCGCCCAAGTAGAACTCCTCGCCATTCTCATCGAGGGGCGGCAAGTCGGCCAGCAGGCCATGGAGCGTCATAAGAAGCTTGTCCATCATCTTCAGCCGGATGATGTGACGACGCATGCTGCTAACGCAACTCCTAATGGCCACAATTGACTGGACACGCACCTTGTTATTGAGGTCCGTGTCATTCGCCAGCACGTAAAGCTCGTCCATCACCAGCGGGAGGTGTGGCGTCACCAACTCCGGCACATACTTGTTTAACTTGGAGAGCACTTTGAATCCTCGGCAGCTGCACTTCGGATCCGACTGATAGGCCGATGCCTGAGTCATCTTCATGATGTGCGGCAATGTGGACTCCAGATCCGTCCGTTTGTCGGGACACTTGGCAAACATAGGAATGATCAGTGCCCAGCCATCGAGCAGCTGCTCCGTTGCTATCGTCGACAGACTCTCCTGGGCCTCCGCAATCTGTGCTGCCTGCATAAAAATCCGATGTGCCCGGTCAAGATAGTTGCGCATCATCTTCGGCGAGGTCTTGACCAACAGTTTAAAGATAATGGAGCCCAAAGCCTGCGACCGTTTGTCGTGGGCCACGCATAGGGATTCAACATAGTCGAATATCGAATTATTCCATTCGCTTGAGTTTGCGGCGTCTTCGCCACGAACGTGATTCATCACATGGCCAAGGTTTTGAATAATTATCGATGGCAGCTCCTCCTTTTCATCTGGCTTTATCAACTTGACTGCCTTAAATAGTTCCGACTGAATATTGGCCCGATTCTCCGCCGACAGATGCTCCCAAATCTCAGGATTCGAGAGTCGTTTCTTAAGGTTTTTCCCGGCACACTTGCGCAACTCCGCCTGTTTCTTCGGATTGCTCAGCACTGTGCACAATTGAACGATACTCGAACCGTCTGTGAATCCATTACCCATCTGCTCCCTGGCCTTGACTACAGCATCCGGTTGACCCGACATAATGTCGATCAGCAAGCTAACCAGCTGATTATTCTCATGCCCCTCCATTTTATTCAGTCGTAGCTTATGATATCCTTTTATTTACCTATGATCTTCTGTCTATTTCACTCTTGTTAATGTCTTTTTAAAAACTTTCTTAAAATACCATTAAATACCATAAGTCGGTAATTTCTATTAAATGCAACAGATTTGTTTTTACTTTTAAACTATTTTGGACTCTTTGACCAAATCAAGCGCTTATATTCGCTCGCGATTTCGATTTATTTTCTTTAATATTCAACGCGGATTATTCACAGTTATTTATCCAGACGAATTTTTTTGAAAAAAATAAAATAAAATTTAATGCTAACGAGTTGCGTGTTTGGAAAAAAATAAAATGCTTCTGAATGAGAAGCAGAACTGAAAGCAGACGCCTGCTATCCAGGAGCCTCTACGTTAAATGCCTACTACGATTTATGTTTAAATTATTATGCCATAACAAATTACATTAAATGTTCTGAATTTCCACCGCGAGTCGAAAGTACAGCAAAACGACCGATTTTAAACGATTTTATTTTTTACCTAATCTTAATCGTAAGTTTCAAGCAAGTAACAATTTCGAAAACTATTTATTATGTTTTAAAATAATGTAGTTATCTTATTTAATTTAAAATTTTTCTTTAATGAAAAATGTACAAAATTAAATTTTGTTTAATTTTACCAAAGAACAACTATTTTTTAATAAAAATTAAACATAAGTGCTATTTTTATTCTCTAAGGCCATTGAAAATGGGCAAGAAAGTAAATGACTTCTTGAAATGAATGTAAGTATGTAACAGACAGAAGGCTTGGCTGACCCTATAAAGTGTATATCGAGCCCTATTTGCGACAATAACGTATGCGCCAAAACGCAATTTTACAGGAGAGAGTTTTTTAGGTTTCGTTAAGTTGATTTCTTCGTGTCATTTGGCGCTTACGTTATTATTCACAGGTCAATATCTCCGTAAATATATAAAATAAAAATGTAATATTTTAGGAGCAGATGCGGGTGGTGTTTATAAACATATTGCCATAAAAAAAAAATTTCGGAAAATGGCGCATACGTTATTGTCGCAAATAGGGCTCGATATATTCTTGATCAGTGTCAACTGCCGCGTAATACGTTATGAGCAACCTAAATATTCAACATACCCAACCATATACATATAGCGACACTTTGTTGCTATAACATAACACAACTCAAAGTACATTCGATAAAAATCCAGCAACGTCATAAGACGTGTTCAAATAAACCCAAAGCTAAAATAACATATTGAAATGGTGCGACTTTCATTACTGCCGAATCGATTTTGCCCTGTCCGTACTTCCGTCCGTCCGTTTGTATAAACGCGTCGATTTCAGAGACTATAAGAGCTAGAGACTTCAAATTTGGTATGTAGGCTCCTGGATACCAGTCGCAGCTCAAGGTAATTTTAAATTTTCCCTACAACTTTTATTTATATTTTCAATGCTGCAACTTAAAGAAATTTATCAATCAAAACTCTAAGAAATCATTTTCGGATTTAGTGTCAGATGAAATTAGGTGTTGCTTTCGGTACTGGACATGGGTGAGTCTGGACGCTGTGCCTCCATTTGCTCATTGAGTGCTTTCAACTCAAATTCAGGCCTTTCGGATGCGGAAGATCCTTCACTACTGGCGACAAACGGGTCCTCTGGTGCTGGCGGGGTCGGCGGACGTTGCAGTTTCCAAGGATAGACACCACCAAAGCGTTCGAGCAAACCACCACGGGGAACAGGGCGCATCGGCATCGTGAGGGGCAAGAGGCCGTTCTGTTGCAGGACAGATGTGAGTTTGCCCTCGCTGTTGAGGGCGTTGTAGAGCTCGATCTTCTTGCGGGCAACCAGCTCCGTGGTGGGCCACTCAATGGCCTGGCAGATGCAGTTGTCGCGCCAAAGCTCGAACTCTTCGCGAGTGAAGGCCATGTTGGATAGGTCGTTCAGCTCGTGGTTCTCCACGAGATCCTCGTAGCGCAGCTGCAGCACAATGTTGGTGGGCGTCTTGTCCACGTAGTAGCCCTCCGGCAGCTCCTCCGCGCCCATGATTTCCGCAATGCGATGCTCCGGCGGCACATTCGGCGCACTTATGTTGAGGCGCACAAAGCAACTGCGCACGGCCTGCTCGAAGTTCGTGCAGCGCAGCAGCTGCTTAATGCGGTGCCGCGTCAGACGCAGCGCATCCATTTGTTCCAGAGTGCGCACCGGCTGCGCCGGCTTTGGCGCCGCCAGCGCCTCCTCCTCATCGTCGTCGAGACGCACGGACACGGAGCGCAGACGCTTCAGCTCGCGCAGAATCTCCGACTTGGGTCGGCTCCGCGTGTCTCGAGGCTCCGGGTGTCCACTCCGTGCCTGCAGCAGCGGCTGCATAAACTGCGGCAGATCGTCGGCGTCGTAGAGTCGTGGCGAGCTGCGCTTCGACTTGGACATCCGCTTCGGCTTGGCTCCCGACATCTTCGACTCTCTCGGTTCCCAAGCTGGCCCTGGTGCTGTTCCAATAGGTATATGTGTGTGGATGTATAGAAACAGTCAGCTTTCAATAATTTGCTTATATTTATGCACATGTACATTTATGTTGATAAACTCTCTCTTACTCTGTCTGTATTTTGTTCTCTGTTTCTTTCTCGCTTTAACTGCACCGCCTACTTAAAAGTCTCCGTTTTTTTGGATGCGACCCAGCAAAACGGCTTACAGTTATTAATTTAGAATTTCAATTGCTTTTGAATGGCGGCCAAGTGTGGCGACTCTCCATGAAAGCTGACTAAATAGTTTCCCCTTCAATTTCTCTTGCTTAACAAGAGGTATGATCGTTTGACGATCACAGTGGCTATTGATGATTTTTTAATTGAAAACCATTGATAATTGTTACCATATGAAACATTAAATTTTGTAATTGAATAAAAATTGAAAATCATTTTTACTATCGGATTCATAAAATATAAAATGAATATTTTGTTTTTCTTCTAAATTTTATTTATATACAACACGAAATTATTTACAAAGGAAACGTATTGGCAAAAGTATAATTTTTACAAAATACTTTAAGTTTTCGGTCTCTAGTTTCTGTTTAAATTTCTGAGTTTTGTTAAAGGTATTTTCTGGACGCTTTGTGTTGAGTTCATCAATTCACTAATGCACTTAAAACTTAATTCATAGCTGTAAGCACATACAAGGTTAATGAAGACCCCTGTACCATTTATTTATTTGTTTTGCGATGTACCCAAATGAAAGGGAAATGCATAGTATTAAAAAAAATGTAGAGAAATGTGCCTTTTAATTTTGGAATAAATTCCAAAATATTTTAAGTTTTTTTATATTTTTTCTTAGAAAAGATAAAAATATAAAATGCTACTCATTAAACATTTTTTTATTTAAAAATAATTATATTATATTGTTTTGTATTTTTTGTAACAAATACACAGTTATTTTAAAATGCAGGGTATTTCGAAGCTCTGCTCTTTTAAGAGTTTTAATGACTATTCCCCTTAACTCACAATTTCTCCCTATCTCTCTCTCTATCTCTGTTTAATTCTATGTGTGTGTGGGCCATAAATGCCAGCCAACTATTAAATTTATATTAATTTGGCATTTTTTGTTGTTGTTTCTTTTTCTTTCTCCTGTCTTTTTTTCTGCAATTACTTGGCACATACGCCCCCTGGTGAGGGGTAGTATTTCCCACCGTCAGCTGTTGCTAGTACGAATGGTACGCCCATTTAGAGCATTTGCCATTAAATTGGCAAAAGATTTATGGTACAATTGCTTTAATTACAGTTGCAGCTAATTGTATGCGGCTCGGGGCAGATGCTCTAGGCGAAGATTCAGTTTTTGGCTGTAGCTGGCAAAGCGCCCAGTGGAGTGGAGTGGAGTCGAGGGAAATGCTGAAAATCTTTGTATGCTTTGTATGTGAGTCTGCATAAATAACTTCAATCGTGAATCCACAAGATGAGCACGAGGATACGAGAAATGTACGAAAGATGTGCCAAGGATGTGGATGGTCGAACAGAACGCATTGAAAATGCTGCTCACGCATTGATTCGAAACTCCAGACAGACAGACAGACAGAAAGACAGACAGAACTCTAATGCCGCCCACGCACTTATGGGCAAACTCGCTTTTGCAAGCGCAGACATCAACATCATCATCATCATCATCATCATCATCATCATCATCATCATCATCACCATCATCATCACCATCATCAACATCACACAGATTCAAATACTATATGCCTGCTTGATGATTTTGGCCAAACTCAAATTTCTTCGATGTCTTTTAATCATTCTTAGTACAGGCGTAAGCGTTTGTGTATGTGTATGCCAGGGTGTATGTGTGTGTGTGTGTGTGTGTGTGTGGCGTCTAACGATGTGTGTGTGTGGCGTCTAACGATGTGTGTGCGTGGATGCATTGGATTTTGGTGTCGGCCTTTATGATAAATTCATAAATTAATATTGTTTAAGAACTTGCGAAACACCTTTGAAACAGTCGAACGTTTGCTCGAAAGGATTCAGCTTGAGATTGAGACAGAGACAGACACAGACACAAAGACAAGGAGATGGAGAGAGAATAAACTCATTGAATCACGTACCACATGAATGCTTCTTCATTTTTGGGGGCGTGGCCAGTCGTGTATGCATGATAAAGCATCAGACTTTACGCATAAACGCGTCAAGTTGAGAGAGCGAGCAAATTTATGAATTTCAAGACTTTCAGAATGCCACAAGTAGACAGTAGAGAACGATAGAAAAAGTTGAAAGGTAAGAGAGAAAGCTGAAGGATGAGAAACCACAAAGAATTGCACACATTAATAATAAGTTTATAGAAATATTTTTGACTGTTTATCGGTAATCAAAATGGTCGATAAGTGCTGGCAATTCTTACCTGAGAGATCGTGGCAATTTTCTGATATTGTTTTTTGCTAAACAAAATTTGCATGCAAGCACCTTTTAATTGTAGACCCATGGCTAAGGGCTATTCGGCAGAGAAAGGCAGTAAAGGAGACGGAGACGGGGCGGCTGGAAAGCAGGCAAAAGCCACGCCTTGACGTTGACAGCCGCAGCACACAGAATAGAAAAGTTTTCTGGCCAACATGCAAGCGGCACCCTCATCCAGTTGGCTGACATGCTAGACGCTTCAGTTATAATGTACATACAAGTATTTAACAGTGCTGCCGGGTTTCGGGATCGAGTTCAACGGGACAGGAGAGGGACATGCCGGGACGGGACGGTATAAGGAGAAGAGAAGAGGAGCGGAGAGGAGCTCGTCTAAATGAAAAACAAGCAAATAAACGGGTGCCTGCTGCTGCAAACAGGCGAAAGCTACAAATGAATCTAGGATACGGATACCCATGTCAAAATATAAAAGTCCTGCCTACATATTCGCGTTTCTAGGTGAGTGGGCGAATGTGGGAGGAAGGTGGCGGATAAACGTGGCTTGAATAGGCCAGGGGCAGCCGAAGTGAAGCCGACAGTGGCAGTGGCAGTTGCCGGGCGCAAGGAAACTTGTTTGTTGCACAGAAACAAAAGCGCTTCCGCATTTCATGTAAAATGACAGAAACAAGTGTTAATGGTTTTGGGTTTAGGCTCAAAGTGAACCAGAAATACTGAGAGAGAGAGAGAGAGAGAGAGAGGGAGAGAGAGAGAGGGGGAAAAAAGGATAGCAGGAAACTAAAGTTGGTTGCAACTGACATTCTTTTAGTTTAAGAGTGAATATAGTAAGCGAAATGGTTATGTGAGCGATGATCGTGTTGAGTCAACATTTTTTAGAAATTTTTAATTTATATGTCTTAGAAAATAACATTAACTGTAGATAAAAAAATATATTTGTTTTTTTAAATTTGTTAATACATTTAAGCTCCTCAACATTTCAAGATGTTAAAGTTTGTATCGCTATTGAAAGTGCAACTTATTGGATAAAACCTAAATAGAACCATTAACTGAAATACTTATTTCATACAAAAACAAAAAAAAAATCGGAATATTATTTGTTTTTGTATTAATGAATGATATTTATTGTTTTGAAATTATTTCAAATTAAAAGAATTATTTGCATGATAATTCAACGTTTCTTTTGATATTCTTTAGTTAATTTTTCTAAGTATGATTCTGTTTGGGTTTTCCATCCGGCACATCGCTTTTAAATGCCCAGCCACTAGACACATAAACACACACACACACACACACACACATACAGTCTGCTACTCTCTTCACATTTCACTGTCTCTCTGACAAGCTCTCGTTACGTTGCGCTCTTGTGTCTATGTGCATGTGCTTATATGTGTGTGTGTGTTTTTTTACCGCTGCTTTAGTAGCTTTTGCATATTACCTCCAGGTTTTCCGTATGCATGTGCAGATGCATATGCAAATGCCTCGGCCTACATGTGTCGGTGTCTGTTACTCTTCCACTCTTCCTCTTCCTCTCCCTCTCACTCTTTCTCCCTTTTCCCCTCGCTTCCTCCTCCTGCCCTGGGCAGCCCCCGTGTTTGGTATATGAAAGTTTGCCTGCAACGTTGCCTACTTTTTTGCGCTCGTTTCTTTGCTCCGCCTTCTCGCTCTTTATTTCCCTTGGAATTTTTTTTGCCAACTGCCTTCTGCCTCTGCATGTGTTTGTGTGTGTGTGTGTGTGTGTAGGGTAAAATTACAATAATGAAAATGTATTTGCGAAACTCGCCTAATTAGTTGAATATGAGCCATGTTGGTATTCAAATATGCACATGCTTGGGCGTGGCACAGATAGTCAACATTCTAGCCCAGCTCGCTGGGTTCCTTCCTTTCCTCCTTTCCTCCTTCCCCTCCCCACGCCTCGTTCGTGGCGCATAAATTGCAGTTTGAAGTAAAACAATCGTCTACTTAATTGTTAAACTACTTCAAGTCGAAAGGTCTTTTAGGGCCTGGCTTAAAGTTGAAGCCAGCCACCAGCCACCAGCCACCAGCCGCCTCCGACTCCGACCGAGTTCAATTGCCACTGAAAATTCACCAGAGATTCGAAAAATCTCAATTACTTAGAAGCGCTATAAATTTGTTTGCTTGTGCGTGGCAGGCGAGTAAAAGGTGGGGGGGGGGGGGGGTAAGCTGGCGGGTCGAAGGCAACCGAGTGTTAAAGTTGTCGTTGTCGAGCTTCGAAAACACCTGCTGCCCAGTCAGCTCCTAAGCTCGTTTGACTTTTGTCGAAAAAGTTTCTAAATACGAGTACATTGAGCAAATGGAGAACAGGCAGAGCAAGGGAAGGAGAGAGTGTGTTGTTGTTGTTGTTGTTGTTATCGCTTGCAACTGGCAGCAGGTGAGAGCATAAATTTCGCACATTAAAGTAAGTTATTGTAATTGGCCCAGTCCGGTGACGGTCGCAGACCAAGCGGCGTATGCGCAATATCACAATGGAAGCAGGACGAAAAAAGCCAGTGAATGGCTGCCAAAACTGAGCAAACATAATAGTCGGGCGCATTTACACATATTGGGGCATCAAAGTGGCACACACACACACACAAGTTAACATGCACACACACACACGCAGTTATCATAATCACAACACATCAAGTGACAATTGAGCCCGCAAACAGACAAACGGCATGACAGAAGAGCATTGGTCCTCGGCTTGTCTGTAACTGATATGCCCCCCAGGGATACTCCATTTCTCTGTCTATATCTATCTCTATCTCTCATCCTCTCTCTCTCCCTCTCGCATTGTCGATAAGCGTAACATGCGATTAACTGAGGCTGAGCCGCAATTAACTGTGAACAGGCGGAAATACACAGCTGCTTGAGGAGTTTCGTGTGGCAGAAGTGACAGGAAACTGAATTTGACGCAACTCCACGACGCACAAGAACAATCAGACAATCAGACAGACAGACAGACAGACGGACAGACGACTGTCGACTCACTGTAGCATCCAATCAAATGCACTCATTGGAAGTTGCTGAATGCTAGATGAGTGCCTTAAGACTCGGCTCCGGCCATGATTGATTTGCCAAGTGAATGATGAATGCTGAGAGATGAATAATGAATAAGTCTGTATACCATACAGCACGAATATCAGTTGATTCTATCTTTGGCACCACTCAAATCACATGCCCAGTCTGCTGCCTGATATCATTAATTGACTAGAATTTATAAACCTACATTTCATATTTCAAAACTCTATCAATTGTGATACAAAATATAAATATAATATTTTAATTATTGAAAAACGATATTTTTTTTTCCTGCTTCAATTTTAAAATAATAAGTTGTCTTTTTTAATTAAAAGTTGTGTACATAATAATTATATCTATTTCAATCTGCGGTTTCGATTTTTTTTTATCATATTATTTCGTTAAATCGTTAGGCTTTTTAAAAAAATGTATTATTTCTTCTTAAATTTGTTATATTTTAGCCACAGTTAATCAATAAATTGTTTAAATTATGAGTAATAAATAGGTTTAATAAGTAATATCTTTTTATTTTAGTTTTAGTTTTTATTTTTGACACATAACTTACATTTTCTTTTAGTTAATTTACTTAGTGGCTGTAACGAGTTCATTTTAACAACATTTGAGAACAAGTTCGTAACGAAGTGAATGATTCATGCAACACTTCCAGCCTCATGTGGCATGTGGCATGTGGCAGGCAGGCTTGGCACACTTTGTGACACATCGAGTGCGGAGCCACTTAATAATAACGGAGCGCCAAATTAGACAAACATCAGATGCGACATATGCTCCCAGCAGATTATCCTTCTCTCTCTCTCTCTCTCTCTTTCCTTCTCTTTCGTATGTTTTCATCGCCCTGTGCTCGCGTGTCAGTGAGTGCCTTTAAGTGGCTCAAAAAAGTGGAAAAAGAAAAAAACGAGCAGAAAAAGGCAAAAAGCTAAAATAAAAATGAACAAGTAAATGACGCACATGACAAACGCACGGCTAAAGGACACGGCTTATGAAGATGCCCACCTAGAAGACGAGGCATCACATCACATCGCACTTGGAAATGTTTTCCTTACTTTTTCGTCTTTGTTGTTTGCCGCTGAAAGCCAACGGCGGATGACAATTGCAGCGCATATCCGCTTCCGGTTTGGCCCCCATCTCTTCGTAAAGAACACACACACACACGCACATGCCAAGGCACAAAAGAAGGCCACACCAATTTGGACGCGTGGACATTTATCCTAATCACACACACACACACACATTCATAAGCAAATACTGAGACACACACGAACATAGCAAGAGAGAGTGGAGCAATTTATTTATGTGCCTGCTTCTTGTGACGTTCTTTTATTATTTTAGTCGCCGGCATGTCAAAACCCCTCTCCTCTCCTCTCCCCCATCCCCCACTCTCTCCACTCTCTGTTCACCAACAGCCTTCCTACATTCCGCCCGTATCCGTTGCTCACTTTTGTCGCAATTTAGCTAAAAGCGTCGTCTAAGAGGAAGTCGTTTTTATATTCCTTACTGGAGCTATGTCTTACTGTATGTACGGTATGCCCGTGTGTATGTGTGTGCTTGCTTGTATATTTGTTTGTGTGTGTGTGTGTTGGTGCGAAATTCTTTTATAAAAATGAGATGCACAAGTGCGCAGTGCCGAACAACGCCATCATGACACTGAAACTGCCACTGCCACTGCCAGGGCCATGCCCCCGGAATACAAGCGCCCTTTCTGCCTCCCGTCCCTCCCCTCGTCATTCCCTACACATATTTTTCATCAGCCGCCGTCTCACCGATACTGTCCATCATTTGTTGTTGCTGTTGTTGTTGTTGTTGGTCTGGCTTCAGAGCGCTTTTCTAGCGCTTCGTTTAAGTGGATATGAGAGGATTTTGTCATGCAGCTGAAAGGCATCTGAGGGCATCTTAATAATCTAATCAGCATTGTTTGAAATGATCCACATTGTGTGGCAGTCGACTATGGAAACTAGAGACTCCCCAACTTCAGAGATACATCTTCAAAACAAAACTAAACGAAACGAAGGATCTTTATATATCTATACATACATCTTATCTTATCTTATTCTATTAAAAATATTTTAAAGATTAAATGTAACTAAGCATTTACTTTATAAACACTCATTATATTCGGAATCTTAAATTAATTTTAGTTTTTCTTTATTTCACAACTAATATGTTAGCTTTCTTTTCCCCCATTTCAGTTCATAAAAACTTAATTATTTTTTAATTTTCATACTGATATTTCCCAGAATGTTTATTGTCTTCTGTTAAATTTAAATATTACTATTTCAACTTTAATTGTTGGCCTTAAATGTATTTTTTTATTTTTATTTTTTCATAATCGGTTGTGGTTAATATGATTAAATTTATTTAAATATTTTAATTTGGAACAGTCGTAAATAAATAAAACCAGTTTAATTTAATATTTTTTTTAATTAACAAACATGATTTATCAAAGTCTGTATTAAAATTTGTTAATTTTAAGCTAAGATCATAATCTACAGTATTTTTAATATAATAAGCTTAAAAAATATATTCAGAAAAATGCAGAAAATATTTTTAATAATCGTGTAAATAAGTTAAGACCCGAAACATCTCAAGTTAATGATAACTAATCTCAGGCTTGAAATGCCAAAGGAAGTCTTAACTGCAGATGTATTCATAAATGTATGTGTGTGTGTGTGTGTGCGTGTGCGTGTGTGTGACAACGCGCATTTGACACATGTCGCCATGCTGGTGGCAAGGACAAAGGACAACTGTTGCTGTTGGCAATGCTGGTTCGTGTCTCGGTTGTGGCGGCCGGAAATGGCGTCAATGTCAACGTCGACGCCAAAATTGCTGCCAGACACATGTGTGTGTGTATGTGTGTGTGTGGGTGTGTGAGTGGGTGTGTGTGTGTAAGTTGTCATGTGCGTATGTGGTTGCCAGCAGCACGTTTATGTCTATGGTCGGTGGTTGTTGCTGTTGCTTCACGTGCTCGTTTACAGTCATTTATCATAAAAATATTTTGTACTCGCATTTTTATAAACTGTTTTGTTTCACACTCACACACCCACACACACACTCGCAAACTCGCACACCACGCTCAACGAAGCGACACTTTTATGAAGCTAATTTGATGTTGTCATTCTTCATTTCTCATTTTTGTTACGCCATTTTCATTTTTACAGCCTCGGCCCCCATCACATCCCAAAACGAAAACCAAAACAAAAATGAAAATGAAAATGAAAATTAAATTCAAGAGTCAAGCCAAGTCGAACTACTCGACTGCAGGCGTCATAAAGCGACACCTAACGGTCGTGTGCTCAAAAACAGAAACTTAACGAGTGCCGCATGTAGCTCTTAACTTCCGATTCTCCCCTCGTTCAGCTCAACGCAAAAACAACTTCCACTTTTAACTGTGTCACTCAGTTAGTGCAAATGATATGTACGAGATGGAGAGGGAGAAAGTTATTGTGAGCTACGGCAGAGAGACAGCGAAAGAGAGAGAGAAAGAGAGAACATCAGTAAAAGTACATGAAACAATGAGTTTGGACCAAATTGGATTTGCCTGAACACGAGAAATGGCCAATTTGCTGGACTGAACGAGAGTGTGGCGTAAAGAAGAGAACTATTCAATATCCGGAAGAGAGTTTGCTATTCTGATGTTTTGCTGTCAAGTTTTGTTCAACGGACAGAAGAGTATATCCTAAGCCCTACAAAGTCAATTACTGCTATCCTACCTATCCCAATCAAAATTAAAATGGTATACTTCTAGAATCAGTTAAATAATAATATAATACGCATATAATAAATAAATAAAAAATACAACAAAAATTGTGTGATCAGTTTTGAGCATATTAATATAATAGACTATATGTATTAAGTTTATATTCATATATTGGAGCGTTGGAGCTCTAAACATGTAATAATTATTTGTCTTTTTTAATGTTCAGCCATTGCAATTCGATCCACATATTGTCAATTCTAACAATTCTAAAATCAAGATTTTTTAATTGAATTTTTATATATTTTTCTGTGTAAACCAGAAAATTCGTTGTAAAAGCAAGTTAGTTTAATTAGAATGAGAATATTAAAAATCTCTTCTCTTCTAAAACTTATATTGCTAACATTAATTACATGTATATCCAGTAATAGTATTAGATACTTACGACTTACTTTCTGTCATCATCGAGTTATTGATCCTATAGACAGTTTTTCAATGAATTAGCCAAGAGTGGGTGGTAAGTGGGTAGTTTGGCTTACGAGTATTCCTTGTGGCTAAAACTTGTGAAAGAAACTTATTAATAGTCTTATTATTAGCTGTTATTGAGCCAAAGGCTACAGCAGAGGCAAAAAATGCATCGCAGCCGCCCAGCATTCGGTTGACTTTCGACATTGGCTAAGGTAAAGGACGGGGATAGGGATGGGGATGAGGATGAGGGGAGGCTGTGGCTCTGGGTGTACGGGTATGGTAGATAGTGAGCAATGGGCGTGCATTGTCCTGCTGGCCTTTCGGTGCCTTTCTTGCTGAATGCTTCTGGTGCCTGCAGCCTTTGTTATTCGTTTAATTAGATTTCTCAAGTAAACCGCAAAAACCGCACATTTTCTCAGGCAACTCGGAGCTCGGAACTCGGAAGACAGCGCTGAGGTGGGTTGGCAACACTGGCAGCGGCTTTAGCAAGAATGTTTTGCTTAGCAGCCAATGCAGGCTGCAATTTCTGAACTGTTGCTGTTCCTCCACACAAACCGCACCGAGTCCTGGCCATTTTGTTATTGGAATGTTGCCGCTGAAAGGCTATTTTTCAACTCAACTCAACTCCGACTCAGAGCTGTGTGTATCGCAACGCAATGGAACGCACTGTAACGGTGAGAGATGAAGAGAGAGAGGCAATGGACAGACATACAACATTCTACCTCCTTATATCCGTTAGCCTCATCCGCATCCGCATCCGAAAATCGGTGTTCGTATCCTTACACCGAACCTAAAAGCCCACTACACACACATATTTTAGTATAACTTTCCATTTGTGCACTTTAATTTGCGGTGGGCAACTCACAACTTTGCCGCCCAACCGCATCAAAGTGTTCTTCGCCCAGCATTATTTGGTAGGCAGACAAAAGCTAAAAGCTACGCTGACGAACAATGCAAAATGGACATCGCACAACAGAGTTGCATTTTGTCCAAAGCTCAAACGTTGTCCCCGCTTGTTGATCTTTCAGTTGCTCCTGTCCTATCCCCCTTTCGTTGGTCACCTCCCAAAAACGGTCACGCTAGTAAGTAGAAGCAAACTCAATTAAAAACTAGCTAACCGAAAGATAATAACTTGCTGCGGCTTGTCGCAAGTACACCACGCTCTACTGTACCTCGTATTGACCGCAAAGTGCAGCAAGTCCAAGCTCAATTTGATTCTTTGGAGGTCTGCCGCGTTGCCAAAAAGCTTTAGGTCCAAATATGCAAAGTGCATAAAACTGGGATACAGGAATGTGCTTGAGTATGGCCAAAAACTCAAAAGGATTCTTGGTTAGCTTAATGAAATTATTATATTTATAATAGTGGGCAAAAAAAATATAAAAAAAAATACCGACAGTATGAATGAATATAATCAAAGTTTGCTTGTCGACGATTAATCGAATACTATCGATAGACTTTTTCGGCACAAAAGATCTAATACTGGTCGCAGTGCGGAAAGGCCTTACTTAACATAACATCGATAGACTTATAAAAATTAAATTCAGTAGAATACAATTGAAAATACTGATAACGAAAGTATTGGCATTATTTATTAGCATATTACCGTTACCGATAGTTTTAGCTGTATTATTGGTTAAAAAAACCTATGCGATTAAAAGAATACTTGGTTTTCAAAATTTTTAAAAAAAATTTATACAAAAAAAAACGCTCGCCTCAAATTTTTCATTGCAATACATTGTTCCTATATATACATACTGGTGAATTGCCAATGTTTTTTGACAATTGTACGCGGATACTATTTACCAAGAATCAGTACAACTTGGGTTTCGACAACAACAACGTTTTTATTTTGGCAAGATTTGGTTAATAATATGCGGCTGTGGCTTTTTACAATTAGCTTCGCCAGATCAACAACGAGAAGATATGTACAATGCAAAAAACGCGGGAAAAAATGCTAGTGTATATGTATGCGTATGTGTATGCAATGCAATGCAACTGGAACCAGTACACGACAAGCCTGCTCATCTAGTTCATACTGTCCCGATAGTTATATCGATAGAAACGGATTAGGCTGCTGCTGAATCCGACATACTCCCCCCGTTGGAAGCCTGTCTTTCAACAGAGTCCTTTAGAGGCAACAAGCACAGCTTGTTCACTGCTCTTCTGATGACACCAGATGCTGTATTCAGATCAGCTACACGGGCGACTCCATCCTTGCCAGGGACCAGATGCAATACCCTGCCAAGCGGCCAGCGCATGGGTGGCAGGTGTTCGTCCTTCACGAGTACCATGTCATTAACGCACAACGATTGCGTTGGAGAGCGCCACTTAGTTCGCTGCTGCAGAGAAGAGTCAAGTATTCTTCACGCCACCGTGCCCAGAACACCTGTTGCAACTGCGACACACGCTGCCATCCATCTAGTCGGTTGTAGTTCAGCTTGGTCAGATCAGGCTCGATGATACAACTTGGGGGACCACCGAACAGCAAATGCGCAGGAGTCAGGACATCTAGATCTGCTGGGTTCTCTGAAAGTGCAAGTAATGGGCGAGAATTAACAACTGCACAGATTTGGCAGACGAGGGTGCGCAGTTCATCAAAGTGCAACACCGAGCGGCAAACAGAGCGATAAAAATGGTGCTTGGCCAGCTTCACAGCCGCCTCCCATAATCCACCAAAGTGCGGAGAGCGAGGAGGAATGAACTTCCAATCGATGTCATCGGCGAGGCAAAACTGCTGCACTGCTTTCAGGTGGGAGTCGCTTAGCATCAACGTTTTAAGCTCCAGCAACTCATTCTTGGCCCCAACAAAATTCGTTGCATTGTCGGACCACATCTGACTTGGCTTCCCGCGAGTAGCGCAATGAAACGTTTTAACGCGCTCAGAAACGCCGCCGTCGATAGATCCTTAACCAGCTCCAGGTGCACTGCCTTGCTTGTGAAGCAGATAAACACGCTGACATAGCATTTCAGAGGCGCTCGCGTTCGAACCTCCGACTTATAGAAAAATGGCCCACAATAGTCGACTCCAGTGACCGTAAATGCTCGAACCGCTTCCAGACGCTCCTTTGGAAGACTTGCCATCATTGGTTCCACAAAGCTTGGCCTCGCTCGGAAACACGTCACACATCCTCTTATAGCCTTGGTCACCGTTCTTAATCCGCCAATTGGCCAATACTGAAGTCGAATCTTGGCCAGAAGTGCACGGGGTCCGGTGTGAAGATTCCTTTGATGACACTGTACGATGAGCGCTTGCGTGATTGCATGACGCTGAGGCAGAATAATGGGATGCTGGCCATCATAATCCAAAGACGAATTGCAAAGCCGTCCACCAACACGAAGCAGTCCACACTCATCCAAAAAGGGAGCCAAAGCAAAGCAGCGATGGAGCTTGACTTTCTCACATTCCCGTGAGACCGGATCTCTTTCATGTCGTCCCAAAGGTTCGTCATTTGCACAAGACGCAGAAGAATGCGAGTGCCATGATGAATATCCAAGACAGTTAATACAGGATTCCTTATTCGCTTGATGAATTTGTAGACATAGCCAAATGTGCGCTGCATGGATCCAAATGAATTTGTGTGCTTACATCCAAGAGTGAGGTCTGCATGTGGAGATGTCACGATGAGTGCGCTCTTCCTCAATTCAATTGTAGGCTTTTCGGGAATGCAGGGCGCAGGCCAGCTTGGACGATCATCCACAAGATATGGCGGGCCATGGAACCAGAGATCGGATTGTGCCAACACTTCTGGAAATGCGCCCCTAGAGAGGATGTCAGCTGGATTCCTATCGGTTGGGACATGATGCCATTGCATGCCGAGGGTCAACTCCTGTATTGCAGACACTCTGTTCGCAACGAAAACATTAAATTTGAAGGGCTCATCTCGAATTGATCCAGGATAGAACCACTGACGAATCGCACCAGCAATAAAACTGGCTGCAGAAGATTCCGGTACGCTTGATCTCATACATCAGGCTTGCCAATAGCTTCGCTCCACAAAGTTCCAACTTCGGAACGGACAACGTCTTCAAAGGCGCAACTCGCGACTTGGAGCACAGGAGTCTACTTGTGACAGTCTGACCTCTGGTGACCACGTAGACGCAAGCTCCATAAGCCTCCAAACTGGCATCGCAAAATCCATGAATCTCCACCTCAGCATCTGCGATGAGCACCACTCTGGGAAACGAGACGTGTGGAATGTTCTGGAAACTACTGCATAACTCCTTCCATGCCGTGTCACGTGCTAGAGGCAAACTTTCATCCCAAGTCAGTTGATCCTTGCAGAGCTGCTGAAGAAAAATCTTTGCTTTAGTTATGACTGGGCCTAATAATCCAAGCGGGTCATAAAATCGGGCAACAATAGACAGAACTGAGCGTCTCGACGGCTTCACTCTAGAGTCTAAAATGCAGAAAAAGAAAATAAAAGCGTATCAACTGCTGGGTCCCATACAAGGCCAAGGGCTTTGGTGACGTCGCTTCCATCATCGAACTTCAAAAACTGTTCTCTGTTTTCAGCAGCTACTCCATCAAGGACCTTCTCGTGACTCGAACACCATTTGCGAAGCTTGAACTGGCCACGGGCCAATATCGCGCAAGTCTGATCCATCTTTTGCCTGGCTTCTGCCACTGAGTTTGCTCCGGAGATAAAATCGTCAACGTAGAACTCCTGTTGTAGGGCCTTTGAACCAATTGGATAAGCATCACGCTCATCAATGGCCAACTGGTGCATTGCGCGCACTGATTGAAATGATGCAGATTTGGTTCCATAAGTCACCGTATCCAATTTGAATACCTTTATGCCCTCCTCAGGCGAATCTCTCCACAGAATGCATTGATAAAAGCTATCAGGCATGGCAACTCGAACACAGCGGTACATCTTACAAATGTCAGCTGTTAGCGCTACAGGATATGTGCGAGAGCGAATCAAAATATGAAGCAGCTTTGGCTGTATGATTGGGCCGGCCATCAACACGTCGTTAAGAGAGTATCCTGAATCGGTCGACGCAGAGCCATCAAACACCACACGCAACTTTGTTGTGGTGCTGTCCTCCTTCAAGACGCAATGGTGAGGAAGAAAATACTTGCAGCAATCTATGGACTCAGGAGCAACTTGCGACATGTGGTTCAGATCCAGAAACTCTTTGATGAATGCTGAATACTGCTCCTTTAGATGCGCATGACGGCCCAATTTACGTTCAATGCTGAGGAAACGACGATATGCCTGGTCATAGGAGTCGCCTAGAAGCTCTGCACTGTGCTTCAGAGGCAACCGAACCATATATTCGCCAGACGGCAACCGAGAAAAGTTTTTTGCAAAGTGCTGCTCGCATTCCAATTCTTCCTTGCTGGCCTTTACCATGGGCTCTTCCAAACTCTCAATTTCCCAAAAACGTCGAACCAAGTCATCCAACCTGAAGTCCAGCTGATGAGCAGCCTCGCTGATAAGAGCGCTGCCAGTAGACAACAACGAAGTGCTACGATGCTTCTCAAAACCTCCAGTCACGACCCAGCCAAGGCGCGTCTTTTGAAGCAGCGGCAATCCTGGCAACAGCATGATTTGCCCAACAGATAGCAGCTCATAGAAAAGGCTCGCTCCAATTAGAAGATCCACTCGCTGTGGCTTGTTGAACGCTGGATCAGCCAGTGTAATGTTGGAGGGAATCTTCCAATCCGACGTGTCGATTGCAAAGCTAGGCTGACTGTCGGTGATAGTTGGGGCCACAAGGGCGTCAAATGTGGCTGAATACTCTGACGTTGACGACTTCATATGAATTTTTACAGCTGATCCGTCAGTGGAAACGTTCGTGTCTCCGAGACCCGTGACGACGGCCGAAGATCTGGTTTTCTTTAAATGCAGCCTCTGTGCGAAACGAGAAGTTACCATGTGCAGCTGAGAACCAGAGTCCAGTAACGCTCTGCACGGAACCAAAGAGCCAGCGCGCGCTATTTCTCACCATGACCACTGCGGTGGCCAAAAGCACGACACCAGACTGAAGACCTTGGGCAGCAAGAGAGGTAGCAGAGTGAGCTGTAGTCGACGAGGGCATACTGGCGGCAGACGATGTGTTTGCTGGTCCTAATGCCTGAGAATCAGAAGAGGTAGCAAAATGCAGCAGGCTGTGGTGCTTTCCTCCACAGGTGCGACAATGACTGCTGCTACATGAACGAGTTTGATGCCCTTTCTTTAGACAGTTGAAACATAGAGCCAGTTTTTTTACCTCCTTATGGCGCAGAGATGGAGACAAATTTGCAAATCTACTGCATGAATAGATTCCGTGGCCGCGCTCATCACAGAAACCACATCCACCTTGGCTAGTCTCGGCCACAAACGCCTTTCTTGGGTTAGCATTTTGGTTAGATTTGCCCATATGAGAATTTGCTGACGTCGAATACTGTACGCTGTCCAGCTTCTGGCATCGCCTTTCCAAAAACTCAAAGAACTCATCAGCTGTCGGTCGGCACCTTGTCCGAGGAGCAGGCGTCATCCCACTTCTTTTGGGTTTTCACGTCCAATTTCTGAAGGAGTGTTTGCACAATAAAACATCCTGAAATCTGATCCGAATTGCCCAATGTCTTTAACGCACGCATATGCGAGTTGACCTTGTCAGAGAATTGCCGAAGTTGTGCCGCAGACTCGTTGTCTACCCTCTTGAGCCCAAGAATCTCCTTTATGTGTGCCTGGAAAACAATACGTTTGTTACTAAAGCGTTTATTAAGAATATCGAGAGCCACACGATAATTGGCACCGATAAAATCTAACGATCTAACCGCATCCAACGCAGGGCCAGACAGACATGAGCGAAGATGCTGCAGCTTCTCAATGTTGGTCAATTCGGGATCCTTGTCGACGACAGACTCAAACATTGCGTAGAAATTGGCATATTCCGTATAGCCATCGGAGAATGTAGGCAGCTTGAGCTCGGGCAAACGCGATCTATTAGCCACTATCACGGTTTGATTAAGAGTGTGTGTCATCATAGCGCCCAAATGTCGAATGTGGCGGGGCATTTGACTGATGTTTTTGAATAATTACGCGCACACGAGCCTCGAGCTTAGCCATTAAATCGTCAAAGTCATCGCGCACCTTGCTGCCAATTTCGTCGAAGTCGAGTTCTTCTAACGAATTATGCGCGCCGTTAAAGGTAGATTTAGTTTGCTCAATACGTAATAAATGCACTTCTAGCTCGACAGGGTCTAGATCATTAAGCTTGTTTGTTGATAAATCACTTTCGAGATTTTTAGCGCGCTCAAACAATGCAGACACTTTGCGTTTGAAAAAGGTCACCCTGTCTGCAATTCGCGCATCATCAGCGTTTGTGTTTGCCATGATGGCGCTTGGCAACAATGCAACGGCGAAAGAAATGCAAGCAACAACAAAAGTCAGTAACCGCACAGCCGCTTATGTACAAGCGTATGTATATAAGAAGGCTGAGAATGGCAACAACAACAACGAGCGAGAGTCTACTTGCGGTGCCTTTCCCACCCAATAAGACACAAAGTATGACAATATGAAACTGTTGCTTTGCAACACACACACGCACTTATGTATGTATGATTTTGTTTTCAGCGAACACCGAACTTCACTGCACAATTGAATTAGCACAATTATTTAGCCAATCTCGCCGGGGCCTCCAAATGGTGAATTGCCAATGTTTTTTGACAATTGTACGCGGATACTATTTACCAAGAATCAGTACAACTTGGGTTTCGACAACAACGTTTTTATTTTGGCAAGATTTGGTTAATAATATGCGGCTGTGGCTTTTTACAATTAGCTTCGCCAGATCAACAACGAGAAGATATGTACAATGCAAAAAACGCGGGAAAAAATGCTAGTGTATATGTATGCGTATGTGTATGCAATGCAATGCAACTGGAACCAGTACACGACAAGCCTGCTCATCTAGTTCATACTGTCCCGATAGTTATATCGATAGAAACGGATTAGGCTGCTGCTGAATCCGACACATACATATGTATGTATGTTGAGCTGGGACTTTCACGATTTATTTTAAAATTGATTCCATTCGATTTTTTAAGAATTTATTACACTGAAACATTTTTTAACTTGATTTTTTTTATGAATTTAATTTGTTTGTTTTTTTGTTGTTGTTGTAGTTTGTATATTACTTATCACAATTATTTTATTCAACAGTTCATTATTAATAACAAAAAAAAGGGAAATGACAAACTTAAAATAAATTCATACTCAAATGACTAAAATTAACCTCGATTAATTCAAATGAGCGATGGAACAACAGCTGTTCTTTAGTACATTTTGTGTACTCAAACTACGCCCCTTTACATTCCCAATCACAAGTAGCATTTCACAGCACTTGTCCTTATAAAAAAATACACATTATTTAGTAATTATCATTTATCAGGAAGGAAATTGATTAAGGCTGCAATAGTAGGTATTCCGACTTTAATTTCCAACTTGGAGATGAGTATTAACTGCAGCTAGTAAACTAATCATAACACTTATACTTAGTACAACTAGTTAGTGCTTCCAAATATCAGTTACACTTGTAGCGTTAGGGTAACATTGAGTAAAAATTCTCTCTAATTCCTACATCCATTATATGTGCTAAGGATGCAAAGGGAGGAATCTATAGCATGCTCCTCCCCTACAGAAAGCTTCCCGCACCACGAATTAATTATTGTTGTCGCCTTTGTAGTCGCTAACTCGTGACTTTTTCTTCTTCTTCGTTGCTCAGGTTTATTATTATTTTGTCGGTGTACTTTTTCCCCTCTTACTTATTTTCATTTTCCTTTCACTTTTTTTGTTGCTATTGTCAGAACCACCTTGACTTGCCATTGTTGCTGTTGGGCCTTTATTGAATTGTCCCTTGGCCTGGGCCTGGGCCTGGCTCTCAGCATGTGTCTGGTCTTGGTTTCGGTCTTCGTCCTGGCCGGGACTTGAGCTCGCCCCTCGGCTGCCCTTATTATTATGTATGTATTTGCCGCCTCTTATTTTCTTTTACTTTTTTTTTCGTATTTTTTTTTTTTTGTCATCTTCTTTAGTTTGCTTTAGTCATTAATCTTCTTTGACGCGCTTAAATCACATGAATAACAAATTAGCTGGCATATTAGTGCCCCAGAAAGGGCTGCTTCAGCCCCAAACAAAGCTATTCCCGCTCCCCCGCGCCACGTGTGACAGGAGAGGGGGGAGCGGAGGTGAGGAGAAGGGACGTCAAATGTTAAAAATGAAATAACAAAAGCAACGCTCAGTGTTACAGAGGCATCTCCACAACGCCTTCCATTTAGCTCATTGTCGTTTGCTATTTTGCATAATTCATTGGCTTGTCTAACGGTGCGTATGCTTTATTTTTTTTCCAACCCTCCTTACCGCTCTATCTCGCCCTCTCTCTTTCTTGTTCCCACTCTATTTCCCTTTGTGGGCGCTGTCAGTTTGCTAATTAGCTGCGGATTTTCATTACCGCCTCGCGGCTCACAGTTAAACTCTCCTTTCATATGCATATTTACTTATTTTTTAATGCAATTTAATTATTTTATTTCCAACCCCAATTAGAGCAGACCCACACAGCGAATGGATGGGGACGAGAGCAACAGAGAGAGCAAGTGATGTAAAAAAAATGACAGCCTTGTCTTACTTTTTGGCTTATGTCCTGTGACACATTGTATCCTCTTGTGATAAATTAAATGCATTTTTAATCGCGAATCACTTGCAACCTTTGTATGTATATGGAGTCCGCAACTTTCTCTATTCATAATTAAACCCCTTACTCCACTTCTTTTCATTCATAATTAAACACCTTACTCTACTTATTTTCACCTTCTGGTCTATTTATACGTACAGGTATCGATACTGCTGCTGATGCACAATCCTGAATACTCCTTTTCAGTTTAAGCGCATTGCATTTAAGCCGCTTGTCTTAAATCCAATAATCTTCAGCAACATCATTGAAATGTTATTTGCTTTACCCTGGAAACATATCAAATTGATAGCAAGGATATGCCACAACTTAAAACATATCTGTAATAATCCTTAAATAAAATGTTTAACTTGTTTTAAACTTGGAAATCTTATATTCTTTTATTTCCAATATACATTTTTTTGAATAGCTAATTATATTTATTTAGTTTTCGATGATCGTTTATTCTGAATAATCTGACTATTGTAGGATAATTTAATGTATAAAGAGCACAGCTTGATCAGCACAAAACAGATCAATTAGATGGAACATATTTTGTTGGATATCTCCGAGTTGTGCAAAGACTGATACTTTAACTGACTCAGTGCCTCAACTGTACTTTTAATCAACTTGCAAAAAAAATACTCGGTATCATTGGAAGTCGAATAATTGTTTTACGTATTGTACTTCAATGAAGCATACTTTTCATTTCAATTCTCTATTGAATATAATTCAAAAAGATAAGGATATTCAACTGAAAATTTTGTTATTTATATTGTAATCTTTACGCGAAAACAATATGTTTAATAATTGTATAAACTTGTTTTTATGAGTCTTGTAATTGATATAAGCGCAAATAACAATAAATTAATAAATTACAAAAATATAAGTCGGTTTCGACAATAGCCTGTAAGAACTTCAAACTTTACGAGTCATGGCAAGTCATTTTGTTATATATTTCATAATATTTTGTTATGTATTAAGGTAAGCTAATATTTTTAATTATTGCATTTAAGTTACATCCCTTGTTTCTCATTTTTACTAGCCTTATTAAGTCACGGATTGTTGTATGACTGTATGTTACTTAAATTTCAGTATGGTTTTGTTGATAAATTATCTAAGAAAACATAGGACATTTTGACTATCTAAAATTGTGTTTTTCGATTGCGGCACCAAATATAAAACGATTTAAGTTTATGGTTCTGGTACCGGCTAAATTTGTTACCGAAGAAAAGAGTTGATAGTTTCAACACAAATAATTTTTATTAACTTTAGTAATATGAAAATGATTTTATTTAGTTAGCTAATTTTTCTGTTCGTTTTTATCATTTTGTATGCACATTTTGTCACAGCTAAATTCATGTCCAAGTAAAATCGCTTAAGACATTGTCTTAAAATGACTACATTTAATTTTTTAGAATTTATGTTTAAGTCTCGAATGGATGAGGTGAATGGCTGACTATAACTACGAGTACGAGTACGAGTACGAATACGAGTACAAGTATCCACCTTTATGGCGCACAGAGACAAACGAGTCGAGGTACATCCGCATTCGAATCGGCAAAAGCAGCGGCATCCACATGACATGGTGCTCCATAAGTTGCAGTTAAGTTGGTCTACTGGCTGTTGTACGGGGTACGTGGCATGGCCGCCACAATGCGGCCGCCAGGGCAGTCATAAACCAGGGCAACTGTTGCGCAACTGAAGGCGGAAGCCACTTTGAAGCTAGTTGTGGCTAACTAGCAGGCATTCTGTCTCACTCACTCTCCTCTCTCTCTCTCTCTCTCTCTCTCTCTCTCTAGTTGGATGCGAGCCTGTTGCCACATAAACAGCACATTTTATTAGATTACACATACGCCGCGTCTGCCTCAGTTTCAGTTTCAGATTCTGCTTCTGCTTCAGTTTCTGCTTCATTCTCAGCCGAGCCTGTAAGACAAAAGTTGACTCGGCCTGCATCTGCGGGCAAAGTGCAAAATTTTTATGACTCCCAGCGGATGTTTTGATACGTTTTTATGAGACGCGCGCGTGCTGTAAGCGGCAAAACTCGTAGGCGACTCTCCATCTTTTTACCTCCACTCTCCCTATCTCTTCCTCCCTCCCTCTCTCATTTTTCCTCCCAATCTCATGTCTGTTGCTGCTGGGTGTGTCTTATCGCCGAGTTGAACATTCGGTTGATGCACTTTAATAGAAAAATATGCTGCTGCCATTCCATTTTATTGCAGTCTGTGGGGCACGCAACGAAATTGGCAACTCAGCCGCAGCTCTAACTGACGCTCTGACAACCCTTTTCCAACCGAAAGCGGCGACAAACAATTGAACAAGCTCTCTGCCTCCATCCCATTCCCATCTCAAACTCAAGCTTTTTATGCATAGAAAAATTCATCAGCGAATTGATGACAGCAATTTTTATGCATATTTGAAATATGGGTTCAGGCAAAGAAAGCTAAAAATAGTCTTTAGGGCTGCCAGAGTATAAAGAAAAGTATAGATCGAATAAATACTATATATAAAAATATATTAAATTTCACTTAAGCGGAAAAAATTTAAAAATAATGAAAAAAATTAATTTCAATAAACTGGGATTGTCCCCACATTAAGATAGTCAGCAATTAATTTTGTTAGGGATAAGGTTGCTGTATGCAAAGGTATTAAGTCTTTTCCGCAATATTATTTGCTGTATAAGATCTCAATGGTATTGCACGCAGGTCAATCCCTAAGTAAAACACTCTCGAGTTGTAATTATGAACTGACCTCGTTTATTGAGCTGTATGCGGTTTTAAAGGATTTCTAATGTACTAATAAACTGAGTTAGATATAGTGTTAATATATTTCTTCTTCCTACTTATTGTATTGTCTTATGTATTTATTTGGATAGAGTCGACAGCTGTCTTATTTTATGTTTGGTTCTCTTTTACTCATTGCCTAGTCTGATCTTATCTTATGTATTAACTATTTCACACATATCTCTTACTCTTTCTTACCCCTTTCGCTCTATGCTCTTATCTGCTCTACATATCTTTTACTCCTTGCGCTCTATGATCTTATCTGCTCCCACATGCATGCAGGCTCGCTTATGTTTATTTGATCTTTTTATTGCTGAGAACCGGGATCTCGACCCGTGTGGTAATTCTATGCCGTCGTGACCTTTTTGTGTCACTTGAGTGTTGCACATGTGGTGGCGCATTCCGAGGGTTGCTTAAACAGTATGTTCATTTATGAACAGTTGCAAATCTCTGACTCTGACTCTATTTCGGAATACACCTATCAAATATAATAAATATATCAACTTTTGACATTTTTGCATAAGACTATAACCTCTCTAGAACCAATATAACTATTTATAGACAAACTACGATTTTGTGATTCAACCGGAACGCACAACATTAACATTAGCAGCATTAGACACAGATTATTTAATTCGGAGAGACATGCTGTTCGCATCTGTAACCGACTTAAAAATATTTAATTAGCGTCCTAATATTAAAAAAAATATATATATATTTAAGTAAATAACAAAAATATTATAATGTCAATAATAATACAAATAAAAGTAGTTGAATAATAATCATTATAATAATAATAAATTTTATATAAAATGTAATAGAGTAAACGTGTTACAATATGAGAATAAATAAGTGTTAGTGACTAGTACCATAACTTATTTGCGTCAGATTGTAGCGCTAGGAAATATCAAATCAAAGTTTTCAACTTATCCCACATCTATCATTAAGATAAGCTGAAACCACAGATGAAAAGACAAATTTTCGTTTTCTCCTAACTTAATTATTATCAATTATTTTAAATTGATCTCGTTTACATTTTTTAATTAAACTATTTACAGATTTATGGGTCCAAGAGGATAAGGATTTTCTCGTCTTTCTCTTACTCTTCTTCTCTGTGCGTAACCAGGATGTACGAACATGTCTGCTGAAGCTCAGACAACCTTTGCTACCCTTTCTCTGCTACTTCCCCCTATTTCCCCCCTGCGCTCGCATATCTTTTCAAGTTTTTGAACGACAACCCCCGCGGCAGAGACCGTTCTTCGTTCGTTCATCCAAGTCGAGCCCTGCAACTAACTAACTAACTATGAATCTAGCCCATGAAGTATTCCCCTTTAAAACTTCTCAAAAGTTTAGCTACCCGCCCCCTCCTCCGCCCCCTCCTCCGCCCCCTCCTCCGCCCTCTCCTCCTCTCTCTTGTGTATCTGCCAACTCCAATGGCAATTCGCACCACCCTTAACCCCTGTTAGCCCGCTTAACCCGCTTAGCTGCTCGGCACGTTAGAGAACATACTTTTCGGGCATGGCAAGTGGCAGCGCTGATTTACTTGGCAATTACAGCCAGTTGAGTGGCTGCTTGACGGACGAGCCAAACGCCACGGCGGCAGAGGTGGTGCTGTGGTGCTGCTGTGGTGCGCTGCGTTTACAGATGGGAGGCTCGCTTCCCGATGTGGGCGTGGCAGGCGCTCGCTCAATGCAATGAACTAGAAAGCTGTCTGATTAGCGTGGTGCTTGGCATAAAGTTAGCACACGGCATGTGGCATGAGGCACAGCAAAAGTTGCCAAGCACACACACACACACACACACACATCTGCACATACACCCACACAAGTATTCATACACACACTCTTATAGATTTATTGAAGCCGCTGTCCGCGTCAATAATTTGCATGGGCTAACGCGCTGCAATGTCATGTAAAGGGGCTAGAGGGGAACCAGGGGGAAGAGGCCAGATGAGGAGCCCCTTTGAAGAAAATGGAAATATTGGGCAGGGGGTTTAACTCATAGCCATCGTCAGGCCAGGGACAAACTCAACTGCAAACAACTCTTTCAACTTGATTTCAAGTGTCAATGGCCGCTTTTCTAAAGCACTACCTGTGTGTGTGTGTGTGTGTGTGTGTGGTTGTTTGGTGTCTGTTTGTGTGTGCGTGTGCGTGTGTGTGTGCGTGTGTGTGTGCGTGTGGGAGAGAGTGTAAAAGCGTGTTAGCGAAACTTTCTACGTTTTTGCTCGAGTTACTTCTTTGCACTTTTTTCTACTTTTGCCATTGCAAGCTGGCTGCAAAGCACTATGGGGCGAAATCCGAAAAATCGAATATTTATTAATAACTTTTAAAATAAGCTAGGTTTTTGAATGCGACTTTTTTATTAATATTATGTACACCCTCAGAAATATTTTTGGAAAAGTGGGCGTGTCGCCACCCCCGCCCTTAATTTTTTTTTTTTTTTTGTATGTATAAAAGCTACTAAGCTCATAATTTTTATTTCAAATAACAAGCTTTGACCTTGTTTATTATTAGCAATAAAGAGAAAAAGTAATTTTTTGACAAAGGAAGTTGTGTGCTCTTATGAATGGTTGTGAGCATAAAATTTAAAAAAAAAAAATTGGGGCGGAGATTTTGACATGCCCACTTTTTCAAAAAATTTCTATGGGTACACATAGCACTGGAAAAAAAACCGCATCAAAATATCCGAAGTAGTTTTCGAGTTAATAATAAAAACCTCAAAAACTGGTCAAATATCTCATACGACAAGCCAGCAAATCAACACTGAAAAATGGTGAGGTTACGTCCTAAAATATTCATTTGCGCAGATTGTGGGAAATTGTGGAAAATGAGACATATTGTTGCTTTAAATAACAATGAATGGATCTACGACATAAAGTTGGACGTACATTAAGCCTCGTTAAGCAACTTTGTTAAAAGCTTCCTCAAAGTTGAAATTTCTTTCCAAGAAATTTCCTTTCAAAGCATTATCTAATTTTACAAAATATTAATAGAACACGTACAAATACAGAATACTAGTAAAACCAACACATAGTACAAACCCGTATAATTGGTATCCATTTTAAATATTGTAAAAAAAATGATTAGCCTTTGTGCAATACCAATTTGAAAATAGGCTGCAAAAATGTTGCACTGTTAACGAACGTGCTTTTCGGAAGCAACAGCTGACTTTAGCAGCTGTCAGGGTTAACATTTTTCTGTTATTTAACATTTTTGGTACAGAACTTTACAGTTTGAAGTTTTCTTAAGATGTTAATACCAAAACAGTAGTAAAATTAATACCTTGATAAAATGACTAAATAGTCGATTTTTCGGATTTCGCCCCATAGTGCAAAGCACAAACAACAATGCGATGCCAGCGCCGACGTCAACTGCGACAGCGACGACGATAGCGTCGAGCAGAGTGACAATAAATTGTTAAGTGTAAAAAGTTTATAGCATTTGAGTGAGTAAATGATGGCATCCGACTGGGGCTGGCAACTGAGCTTAGCAAAAGTTCAAGATGAATTTAGTGTTCAGTTCTGCAGCAACAGCAACGACAACATGAACGTGTAACTGTGCAACTCTGCCACGCGCCACATGCCCCAAATTTGTGACACATTAAAGGTTCAGCAGCAACAACTGCAACTGCAACAACTGCAACTGCAACATTGACAAACCACTTGGGCTTTGAGTAAGTTTTGTGTGAAAGTCGATTTCAATTTGAGTTGAACTCAAACGCAGCGCAGCGACGATCAAAGGCAGAAGCCCTAGAGGTGCCCACAAAAACAACAACATGTATAGAATATATATGTATGTGTGTGTGTGTGTCTCACTTTGTGGACATGAAACTGCGCCCACAAATGAGTTAAGCGAGCAACTAACAAGTTTTGAGTCCAAAGACAGAAAACTGACTGCAGTACAATTGAATTGAAAGAGGTAGACATTGAAATACCCTGCAATTACATAAGCTAGAAAATCCATACTGATCGTCAGAGGCAAACGAAGATTTGAAATGCTCTGCAATTACATGGCAAAAAGATTAAAATGATCGACAACTAGTTTACCCTGTGTAAGTCTCAGAAACAATTGCAGCTCGCAGGTATGTTAAAAATGCATTTCACATATTTCTACCTAGATTACCCTCATAGCTTTCTATTCAATTATAAAATTTTAAATTTGATATCAAAAATGTCACATTTTCTTATTATGTATCTAAACATTTTTAAAAAATCAGCGAACACATTGTTAGAAGATAATTAAAAAGAAAAAATTAGTTTCTCAATTATTCTAAATTTTTTAGCCAGGTTACTTTTCCTTCCTAAAATAAAACGATTAAACGTTAACAGATATTGGAATACGATTGCAAAGCCCTTATACCCAATATTGTGGGTCTAGTGTTCCTAGCTGCAAATTAACATGATTCTCATAAAATCCCACATTTTTTTTTGGGCTTATCTCAAATCCTTTTCTTTACAGCTGTCTCTTTATACGAACACCAACATCATAATTTCAAGGTAAAAAAGTCTATTCTTTAATCCAACTATAATCTAGCAATTACAGTCTTACAATACGTAAGTTTTATAATTTATATATTTATTTATACATATTATATAAGAATGTCTAGTCATATGTACATTAGAATTAATAGCAAGTACTACTGTCTAAGATAAGATAAATTTCTAGGTGCCTATATTAACTAAGTGAAATGCCCCAAATGATATAATTCGATGTTAACCTAAATTCAGTATTTATATAGAATTTAGTATAAAGATCAATGTATATATGTATG
>JBAMBJ010000464.1:0-104278 GCA_037043495.1 Drosophila recens | reverse complement strand
TACACTCCCGATCAATGAAATAGACTCAGCGGTGTTTTTGTGTTCTTTCTTGATTCTCTCCTTTATGCCGTTAGCTATCACCGTAATTCTTGTTATATCTTGTAGAGTGTTACATTAGACAATATTTGGACATAAGAAAGAGCACAAGAAATTTTACAGTTATGTTTTATTTCAATTTTTCTTTGCACTATGCGAAAAAAAGAGCTTTTTAGGCGGTCATTAGAATAGACTCAGAGGCTGTAATTTTAGTTGCTGATAGGCTGTGCAAACCAAATGTGCAAATTTAATTACAGTGTGAATTATTCCATTTTTAAATATAAAATGGGTCGCGGTAAAATTTTAACAGCTGAGGAAAGAGGCAAAATATTGGCGTATCGAGACAGCAACCTGTCAACCAGACAAATAGCAGAAAAAATCGCACGAAGTCAGTCAGTAGTGTGTCATTTCCTAAAAAATCCATCAAATTATGGAAATAATATGAAAACTCCCAATAGACAAACAGTCACGCCTTGCGAAAAGCGAAGAATACTCCGAGAGGCGTCAAACTCAATGTGTTCTGCGGTGAATATCCGGTCAAAATTGGGAGTTCAAGCCAGTATATCTACCGTACGCCGAGTGATTAGAAGCGCCAAGAATCTTAAAAGCTTAAAATTAAAAAAAAAACCACCGCTAACAAATGTTCGTAAGAAAGCTCGCTCTGATTTTGCTCGGTATCATATGACATGGAAGACCGAATGGTACAAAATCGTTTTTTCGGACGAAAAACGCTTCAATTTGGATGGACCAGATGGATTTAATTATTACTTCCATGACATAAGAAAGGAAGAACACCATTTGACCCGTCACCATAGTCGTGAGGGTGGCATAATGGTGTGGGGTGCCATCTCTTACTTTGGACCAATCGAGATCGAGTTTGTTTCTTCCAAAGTGAATGCCAATCGCTACAAGGAACTTCTCGAAAAGGCATTTCCCCAATTCGCCAACATTTTTGGGCCATTATCCTGGACTTTTCAGCAAGATAATGCCCCAATACATACTGCTCGAGTAGTAAAGAAGTGGATTGGCGATCAAAATGTTCCTTTAATGGAGTGGCCGCCTTACTCTCCAGATCTCAATATTATTGAGAATGTATGGGGATGGCTCTCGAGGAAGGTTTATGAAGGAGGACGACAATTTGAAGATGTCCAATCGTTGAAGAATGCCATTAAACTTGCCTGGAGTGAGTTATCACTAAACTACTTAAAGTCCGTTTACGATTCGTTGCCTAACCGAATTTACAAAGTTGTTTCAAATAAAGGTGGATACACACATTACTAGTTTAGTCTTAAATAATATAAAAAATCGAATGTATACAGAGTTTTCGAATGAAGTTGTGATTTAAAATACTTTTTGGGCCTTGAGTCTATTTCATTGACCGATAAAAATTAGTGTATTAATAATGTAACTACACAAAACCAAATACTAAAAAAAATCTGAAGACATAGAGCGTAAAATTTTTGTTTTGTTGATTTAGAATTAAGTCCTGAATAATAGAAAAATATTGTTTTTTATGATTCATTCCTATTTTGATTTTGCGAATACAATTTTGAAAAAAAAATATGTGAGTCTATTTCATTGATCGGGAGTGTATGTATAGTATTATTCTTAGCCAAGGTTAGATTCATTTAAAGTATCTTCCAGTCTCTGATTTCAGTTAAGTTAAGTTGCTCAACTAATTAGCAAATATACACTGCAAATTGAGTCTATTTACTTAAGAAGGTGATATCATAAGTATTTCTGACAGCACAGTATCTTTTGTTAGCCTGAGAATGTATTTAGATTTATACCTTAAGTAGAGCTTTTCAAGGAACGAAATGCGAGATTTCAAAGAGTTGGCAAATGAAAAAAGGGGATTTACAAGACATTTCCAGTTTACTCATGGCACAAACCAGTATAAAAGCATGTGACCAAGAAAAAGATTATAATTATATGTTATTTATAAAATAAAGAAATTATAGATCCTGTTTAAAATATTATCAGTAAAGTGCTCAAAAAGTTTCCGCCTTAAATTCCACTTGAACAGATAGTTTTATGTTTAGTTTTTGTTAATTATAATCCTTTCTGTTGTTTTTTTACTGGTTGTTTTAATATATAAATTTCACTTTTTTAATTTTCGTAGTTTAAACACTCTGTTGATTGTTTGCACACATTTTTTAATTTAGTTTTTGTTTTATCAATTTTGAAATATTTTTAGCTAGAATTCTTAGCTTGAACAGTTGAACTCTTGTATATTTAGAATGGTTTTTTTTTTATGTCATCATGCTTATCAGTATTGTCTCAGAATTTAAATAAAAAAACACACAGAGCACAGTTTGATGTGGAAACCGAATTAAGCACCAGAAATAAGAAATCTTTGGACTGTCGCCGGGGCAAAGCATTTGATACACTTGTTGGTGCCTCAGATTTCGTTGAGAGTTGAGAGAATGTGTGGAGAACCCTTTGGGAATGAGTTCAGCTGAGGCCAAGACACCAGCAACACAGAGATATTTTATATTAAATTTATATATATAAACTCTTGCTTGTATATATACTTGTAACATCCGCTCCATTCAGATTTCAATTGTTGACGGAGCTGCTGCGATACGCGGCCTATGAACGAATGAACACGAGTTCCTTTTGCGATAAGAATTTGGGGCTACGAACTAACATAACATAGAGTGCGATATGGTATTTATAGGGTGACCATATGACAACTATTTAATGAGACACGACTTTGTAGATACTCTCCATGTGTGTGCGTGTTTTGTTTGTGCGCTTTGACAAGCTGCGTTATTGTTTGCACCTTTTGCTATTTATCTTTATTGTTGCGTTTGTTTTTATCAACTGCTTCACTACACACACGCACACACGCACGCCACAGCAGGTAGAGCAACGAATTCACTCAAAAAAGATACTCAGATACTTTTTACCGAAAACTTTTGTTGTTGTTTTTCTTTTACGTTGCACAGGGCACAACAACAACAAAAACAATAGCATATAGTGCGTTTATTTATGTCTTATTTGTATTGTTGTTGTAGATACATTTCTCTTTCTTTACACACACACATTTGGAACATTTTCCAAACACACCAATTTTCATTAGTTTATTAATAGTTTAGATGTTGCATGTTGCTTGGGTAAACACATGCAACTGCATTTGCATTTGTCATCGCATTTGCTTTCATTTTTTATTTTCTCATATTTTATTTTTTTTGGTCAAGTACTTTGCACTCACACACACACACACACACACATATGTACACTGCACTGTTCACTTTTCTGCTGATTCGGTTTTTAATGTTGCACATTTTATAAAGTATAAGTATTTCATTATCATCGTGGTTTTTCTTGGTTTGTTGTAATTGTATCACTAGACCGAAGGCAAGAACCTTTTGAGTAAACAGCCAGACACACATACACTCATACAGATACAACATACATGCACTACAAGATACTTTTATTTTATCTTGAGGTTTTCTTTTTTTCTTGTCGAAAAACTTTGTATTAAGACAGCGACAACAAGTTAAAAAAAAAGCAAATTCGGAAGAGATCCAGAAGAAAACTCCTCCACACCAGAAATGTACATATATACACACAGTTTTATACACACACACACACAGACACAGATACAGATACAGATGGAGATCAGATTGGCGGCACTTACTCCGCACAGAAGACAGAAGGCAACCGCTAACGAGGACGTCCAATGCTCAACTGACTCGAGACTCGCGACTCGTGAATCGAGACTCGAGACTCTTGAGGAATGCGACGCGATTTCGCTCAGTTGCTCAGTTCAGTTTCATTGAGTGAAACTCTCTCTCAGCACATATGTATCTGTATCTCTCTCTCTGTATCTGTATCTGTGAGCTGATCGTTTCGTCTGTTCGCCTCAGCTTAACCCGGCAATTTATGCTCTGCAGATTTATGAATTAATGTTCAATTGTCTTTTTCTTTGGCAATTGCCAAGTTTTGAATTTCAGTCAAATATTTAGTACTCGAATTCGCATTCATATCTTCGTACTTGTTTATTTGTTCAACACATGTATGAACATGAGATCTTCGTCTCGTATTTTCTTTCTTTTCTTATTATAACATACATATACTTACTCAATTCCCGGCACTATCGGAAGCTGTGCTCTCTGCTCCACTTTTGGACTTAGTTGCCGCTTGGTTGGTTGGCAGCTAGCAGGTTATCGCTGTCAAGCTGATAAGAGTTTCTTAGTTTGAAAAAGTCACAGCACTTTCAGTTTCATTGACTAAATTCTTATAACTACAGATACAGATACTTTTGCCAAATGAAATTTAGTAAATTTTAAAAGACTTTTAGAAATCTGAGGAAGAATATCTAAAACACATTAGTACCTATTAAATTGCATAGTAATTGGGGATTTGTTTTAGGCTATAATAACATTAATAAATAAAAAAAATAAATAAATAAAAATTTAATATTACTCTTTTTCTCATTTTTATTAAAAAGCTGTATTTGTATTAACCACAAAAAATATTTTTAAATGTATTATAGGAATATCAATATTAGAAAAAAAGTGTACAAAGATAAAATTAAAAATTTGTCTTAAGAATAATAGAAACTAACTCTTAATGGTTAGATTCAAATCAATATTTAGTTAATTATTATAATATTAATAATATAAATATTGTGCATATTACATTTTATATAATGGGCTCTTTTAGTATTGGTTTTTATATTCCCAACTAAATTTCCCAAAATAAACTACAATTTTGTATTTTGTTTCTTTGAAAATTGTTTCTAAATTTTTTTAAATTGTTTTTTGACGCTTCGACAACAGTGAAAAATATACCTATAGAAAAAATAACTGATAAAAAAGAGCCTAATCGAAAAGAAAGTTCCAACAGAAAAAAAAGAGCCAGTTTTGGCGCAAAAACGCAAACTTTCAAATAACAGCGCCAACATTTTCCATATAAAAGCTGACTTAACAGCGACTATTGAAAGCTATTTCTATGTTACTGTTATGAAACGTTAACATTACTGCAAAACTTCGCATTGGTTTGTGTTTGCGCTAACATTTAATAGCGACGACATTACAAAGCTGAGTGCTATGCAACGCAAGGCAATATAATAATTTGAAATGAAAATTAGAAATGATTTTTTTTTGTAAGTCCTAGCCGGGGCTTCCAGATGATTTTTGTTTGACCATTAAAAAAAAAGAAGCGTGACAAGCAAATTAATTTTTAATAAAATTATGTGCAAATATAATACAATTATAAATTAAATAAAATAAATTCAATTAAAAATGCATTGATTTCATTTAAAGAAAGCAATCTATTTTATTAAGTATTTTGTTGTAGGCTAGACAGAGTGAGAGAGTTTTGATAAGTTTTAGATTAAATTGCAAGTAGACTAAACAAATTCCTTGGGCTAAGAAGACAATCTGGCTATTTGAAGGACACTTGGGAGTGGTTAGGGAGTTAATTCTCTCCTTATTCTCTCCCTATTCATCGTTGTCCTCAATGTTGATCTTGATGATATTCACAGTGGGTCCAGTGGGACCTGGTGAATCTCTGCCATGTGGCAATCCATTTAAGGGAGGAGCCTCGAGAGCTGCCTCCACAGCTGGCTCCACAATGCACTCGTCGCTGCCGGTGGTGCTGATGGTGATGGTGGGTATATTGTCGGACCAAATCGAGCTCTGGGAATCCTCGCGCATGACGCGACGTCGCTGGGAAGCACTGCGTTTGGGGAACGTTATGGGACCTGGGAGATCCAGTTCCTCCAGGTCATCCATGGTGGCCAAGGTGGGCGTCGATGTCGAGGCCACTGGTGGTATTGGTGGCTTAACACTCGGTCGACTCGACGCTGACGAGGATGTGCTGCTGTGTCCAAACTGCAGTGGAGCACTGGGCGTGGGTGAATCCGGTTCCGGCGTGGGCGGCATCTCCAGGGCCGTGGCGCTCGAATCTCTGGACAGCAGCGAGGGCGGCGGTGGCGGCGTGTACGCCAGATATGTCGGCGTGGTCGGACCCGGTGACTCGTCCGATCCCTGCTCCACGTCGTCCCTCTTGAGATTCACCGCCTCACGCACCAGGGCCAGCAGGGAGCCGATCTTCTTGCGTCCCTGACGCGACAACGCCGCCAACTTGTCGGCGTTCATCTGGCGCTGACTCTGGCCCTGGCCCTGTCCCTGGCTGGGCGTGGGCGAGGGCAGCGGCGGAGGCAGTGGCTCCACTCCTGCTCCGGGCAGTTCACTGCTCAGATGCTCCGCGCTGGGCACCTGGGGAATCTCGCCGGACTTGTTGCGCTCCAGACTCTTGTCGTCGAACTTGAAGACCTCCGGATCTGGTCGGGCATTGTGCGTCTTGGATTTGTGTCTGCGGAACTTGAACTTGCCCAGACCAAGACCTTCCCTGACCTCCTTGACGGACTCCTTAACTGGCTGCTCCAGCTGCTCCGGCTGCTCTTCCGGCTCTGGCGGCTTCTTTTCGTCCACGATATGGAAGTGGCTCTCAGGCGTCGGTGGCTCTGTGGACTGTGGCTCCGGCTCCGGCTCCGTCTCCGGCTCTGGCGTTGTGGCTGGCTTCGCTAGCTCCTCCTTCTCCTTGTCCCTGTCCTTGTCCCGCTTGCGACGCATTAAACTGGCCCGTCTCTCGCTGACGATGCGGGAATTCGTCTCCGGATCGTGTTCATTGTGGGTTTCATATGGCGGTGGTTGCTTGTGCTTCTGCTCCCTCTGCTCCTTCTGCTCCCTCTGCTCCCTCTGCTCCTTCTTCTCCCTGAAACTCTCCCTCTCCTTGCGCTCGTGCTTGTCCACCTTGAAGCGACTCTTGGGATGCGGCTCCTTGACTGGAAACTGCTCACCCGGACTCGGACTCGGACTGCTGGCCATTGCAATGGAACCGGAACGTGCTCGCTCCTGCTTCGCAATCTGCACAATGTCCACCAGGGAAGGTTTCCGCGTGCGTCGGATTTGCTGCAAACGTGAGAGGCCGAAGCGCTTCTCCTTGTCCTTGTCCTTGGGCTCCTCGTCGTGCGGCAGCGAGTCCTGGTGCTCCGTGTCCGTGTCGTCGTCGTCGCCACGCCGCACCGAGTCCTCCTCCGAGGTGGCCGAGCCCTTGCGCAGCGCCTTCTTCATGATGCGTGAGATGAGCTCTGACAGGACGAGAAAGACGAGAATACACAGAAATAAATACTATGGTTGCAGACAAACTAGAAACTACTTAGGACTCTAAATTAAATTGAATAAAAATTAAAATGACTTTTGTAATAATCAGGGACCGTAATCATTATAAGTTATATTATAAAAATTACATTTTAATGATTATATTTTAAATTTGTGTTTAACGATAATCATTATTTTTGAGTAATTTTATAAAACTTAGACCAACTTAGATAAAAAATTAAGTTTTATAAAAAAAATAATGATTAACATTGAAGAAAAAAGTAAAAATCATAAATATAAAAATCATGGTGGAAATAGGGAGACTGTAATAAAATAAACATTTGGTGTAAACCATTATTTTCTAGGTCTTTTATAAGTGTGTGATTTCTTTTATTTTAAAAAAAGATCATTATTTGCAGTCCCTGGAAAAGCTATGTGATTATCAAAGATTCATCTTAAATTGCAAGTTGAATAAAATATTAAAAGTATTTATAGTTAATAACTCAACTAATTATTTAAAGTATTTGTCTTTACCTACCATTAAAATAAATTACTCATTTTTTTAAGTTGAATAAAAACTTGAAAGTAATATTAAACATTTTTAATTTGAAAACATTTAAACAATTCTGAAGTTCTGAATGAAAAAATTCAAATTTTATAAATAACTTTACTTAGTTTAATGATATAAATGTAGATTTAAGATGTTTAAATATTACATATCTTGGAAAAATACTTTTTAGCTTTAATAACAAAAAAAAAATTTATAAAAATTTTTTATTGAAGTCTGAAATAGTGACACGATATTAGAAAAGCAGCAAATTTATGTAATAATTTTCTATTCATTAAAATTATTTTATTAAAATTTTGAGTATTTTTGAAATAAAAAAGTCACACCACTTTCAGTTTCATTGACTTAATTGGTATAACTACAGATAAAGTTACTTTTGCTTAATGAAATTTACTAAACATTCAAAGATTTTTAGAAATCTGAGGAAGAATATAGAGTAAACATATTTAGTATCTATTAAATTTAACGGTTATAAATAAATAATAATTATTTTTATAGTTTTTTTCTGTGCATCAAATTTATGTAATTATTTTCTATTCATTAAAACTCTTTTAATAAAATGTTGAGTAATTATGAAATTTGTACACAAAAATATTAAATTAAACTCGCTTTTTTTTACAGTGTTTCGGCAAAAGTTGTGAAAAGTCGTAAAGGAAAAGAAACGAAAAGTTGTGCTGTGCACTTGAGTTTGAGATTGCGATTGTGGCTCACCTTTCCTGGCCTGATTCTTGTACTCCTCGGTGTCAAAATCCGGCGGCTGTGACGTGGGCGTGACGGGGGAGGATGCCTCGAGGACCTTGCGCCAGCGATTTGTCAGCGTGGTGGCCGTTGGTTCCGCCTGCTTAACCTCGGGAACTTTGAAAATCTTTTTGCGCTCCTCCTCGCGCTCCTTCTGCAGCTGAGTACGCAGATCCTGATTAGCCTCGCGTAAGGCGCCCGTCAGCGATATCAGATAGTAGATGATGAGTATGAGCAGCAGCAGCAGCGGAATTACCGTGCTCGACGATGTCACATAGTCCAGTGGCTGATGGAGTTGCCTGAAAATGGCAGAAGGGAAATGTAAAATTAAATATATACTGTTGAGAAGTTGGCAAGACTTTAACCCACTTGGGCAACGCATTCCGGGTTGTGTTTGTGATGAACTCGGCAATGCGATCGTACTCGGAGAAGGGGCCACAGTGCCAGGAGGGACGCAGCCAGACGATCGCATAGCCCACGGGCAGCACGCAGAGGAACAACATGGTCAGCAGCAGCGACAGATAGAAATTGTTCGACTTGGAGGCTCTGAAAAGTTGGCCAGAATTTAGTCTTTCAAAACTTTTTTGAGAAAAAAATAAACCAAGAATAAAATTTTGGGAATCCAAAATTGGGAAGAAAAAATTAGGAAACATAAAAAATCATAAAAAATACTACCGAAGAGATATTTGAAAAAAATTTTTTGCAGTAAATTTTAGAATTGTTTGAAGAATTTTTTTGCATTAACATTTTTTTTTTTTTAAATCGAGGAAAAAAGTTTAAAAATATAAATAAAAAAAATTCAACATTTTTGAATTTTTTTATGGGTACTTAATGGGTTAAAGAAATTTTTGTATCATTCGAACGAAATTTAAATAAATAAAAGATTAGTATAGGAAACTCGCATCAAAGCATCTTTGTTATATGCAAATTTATGGTGTATGAAGACATTAGTGGCACACTGTAACATATATGTACATAGAGACCCTATTGAAATCTAAGTCCTGATTTTGAAACAAATGGTTCGACAAATGTTGTCTTTTTGCTAATAGAATTTTTAATAAAATATTTTTGATTTCGACTTTTCCTAATTTTTCTTTTCCCAATTTTTGTTTTCCTACTTTTTGCTTCCCAATTTTTGTCTTCTTAATTTTGGATTGCTAATAACTGTATTCCTAATTTCGGATTCGTAATTTTGGATTGCTAATTTTTGGATTCCTAAAATTTGAATTCCTATTCTGAGTAATATTATTCGACACTCGAATATATAGAATCGATTAACTAGATCAAAGGAGAGTAATAAGAGGCTACTTACTTGAAGACCACCTCGTGTGGTACATTGCAAGTGAGAACAATCCAGGATCGGAAGTACATCATAATCATCAGTTTGACGAGGTTGATGAGCACCAGGCCGGGCGAGAAGAATATGCCCATCCACACCTGTCCCTGGTTATTAATCAACGTCAGGATGTTCTCGGCTATCTTAAAGTCGCCGTACTGCAAGTCACACGCCACAAAAACAAAGCGAGCCATTAGTCACAGTCGTTGATTGAGGATGGGGATGAATTGGTCGTAACCTGGATAACTAGGATAATATTGTTGACACTCTTACCTGCGGAAACGTTTTCTCCATGTCCCAGCACCAGTTTTGATTGACATACCGCACAAACAGTGCACGCAGAAAGTCAATGCACAGCGGCGCCACAATGGACATGAGCTGCAACAGAGAAAGTCAGCAGGTGAGGAAGGGAGAAGGTCAGGTATATACACATGAATTGAGGTTGATATTCGTACTCGTAAAAGCATGTTGTAATGAAGTGACAAGGGACTGGACACACGCCTAGAACTCGCCACACGTAGTGCATTGTCTATAGCCTGTATAACCTGTAACCACTACATGTTTAAAAGGGGTATGATAGTGTCTGACTTTCTGCACTCAAAAATATTAATTATTGTGGAAAAATATTAATTTTTAATGAAATTAGAGAAGAATCTTTAATTTCAAACCTAAGTATTATATTTCTTAAAGTTAGTACTTTTTTTTTCATTAGTGTAGCACTGTTTAAATCAGTGGTGGGCACGTAGTGGCTCCGGGAGCAGCGGCTGCTCCCAAAAATGTTTCTGCCTGTTCGGCGCCGTGAAGTCGCATGCTCCCGAATTCAGATTTCGTGCCCACCGCTGGTTTAAATTTATATATCACAGAGTGCAACTCTTTAAAGAACTAAGAACAGAGTTCATTTAATTTTAGGAAGTTGACTTTATAGCGTATCTCCTCGTCTTGTATTCGCATAAGTCTCTTTTGCTGCTCATGTAGTTCAAGACATGTTTATGGCTGATTTGCTGGCCGCACTTTCCTGCAAACTATCTGACCAAAAACCCATTCACTTTCTAACCCAAATTCATGCACGAACACGTAACTGGCTAACAAGAAGATCCAAGAACAACGTAGAAATTTATCCAAGATGTTCTGGCGTAAACCGAAAAACCGCACATGGCCGAGACTCGATTGGGTCTTAACGCAACGTAGCTTAAAATTTTGTTATGCGTAAGGCATAAAGGCGCTTAACTTAAGGCTCGTAACTTGCTTAATTTATGTGCCCAAATCGTTTAATAGAGATTATGTGCGCCATGTCCAGATGACAACAACAACAATAAGCGACAACAACAACACAATTTGTATCTACATAATCAAATTGTGCGCCTTTTTTTCCATATTTATCCTAAGCTGTTTACAAGGCAACCAAAAAAAGGGAAAGAGGTTCAAAAATAGAACGACCCTGAAAAGTTGACCCATGAATTTGTTTGCGATTAGACTTTAAGTTCACAATCAAATCTTAGGCCAATCGACACTCATCTAACAAAGGAACAAGAAAGTCAACGAAAAGAAAAAAACAACACTTGAAAATCGATGGTAAAAGTTCGGAAAATGTTTCCTATGCAAATGCTTTCATTGATAAGTATAAATTGTTCCCAATGCGAAAGTGAATACCAGCTGCGTATTGGGGCAAAGGACTCCGGAGAGCGATTATTATGATAAAATACTTTTTGGCTTTCTCTGTGTCGTTATGATATACTCTGTACGCTCTAAATGGGTAGTTTAAATTTTAAAAATAAGTTTAAAGTCGAATCAAAGTCGATAAGTTTGAAGATAAGAAGATCCAAAAATAATGTATACGAAATTTATCAAAAATAAATTTAATTAATGCAAATATTTTCGATATATCGATATTAGATCTCGATTTGTCCAACTTATTTAGTTGGTTCTCTTTTATCTCGTCTCTAACTGAAGTTATGTTAAACATATGAATTTTTTTTTTAATTTTACACATTTTTAATTCTATATAAAAAAAGGAATTTTGTTGAGAACTTTTAGGACAACTCAAGTCGATTTTTTATTAAATTTCAATGCTGTATTTTGTAAAAACTAAGAAAAGTACATATAACTTCTAGTGGAAAGAGGCTATAAAAACTCAGCTGTCATAGGAAAAATGGAAGAAATAATTTACATTTTATTTTAATTTTGTTCTCAAGTTGATTTTCTCAAAATTTTTTATGCGCCATTTTCAAGGGTATTTCAATTGCGACTATTTAAAAAAAGCTCTTCTTTCTAGTTTCTTAGCATTTGACTTTTCAACCCAAAGCCAAAAATTCTGATTTTTGTCTATGGAAAGCGGAAAGCCAATTTTTTTTTACTTCGTTCAGGATTTTCCGGACAATTTGGCTAAACGGGATTTTACGCTATCGAATAAGTAGCTCAGTCATGTTGTTGTTGTTTTTGCACTGAATGTAGTTGTTGTTCTTTTTTTGTAAGTTCAATCATATTTCAAATTTAAATAGATTTTAATATGTGCACAGGAAAAACACAGCAGCAGCTGTTTATCTGGTGGTTGGTGGTTGGTGGTGCAGATGGTGGTGCGAAGTCAAATGGCAAAGTGAACAGGCAAATATTTTGGAGACTGTCGAAATGGAAAGGAAATTGATAGCTGCTGCTCCTGATGATGACAAATTTGTGTTTAAGCTGTGGCCAGTCCGAGAAGTCGTCTATCTTGTGTATTTTTTATACCCGTTACTTAAAATATAAGTAAAGGGGTATATTGTATTCGTTGAAATATATATTATTATAAGCAATTATCATACTTAATCGAAACAAGATCAGCCAAACAGAACGGTAGTAATGGCTGCTTAAAGTTTTTAAGCAATGTAAGTGCCTAAGAGTATGCACTACAATTTTTTTACATTTAATTAAGTAACGGATATGCTATAGTCGGGAACTGACAGACCAAGGGGTCGTCTATCTTGTATATTTGTTATAACCATTACTTAAAATATACGTTAAAGGGTACTGTATTTGTTGAAATCTATTTGTCTATTAATATAATAATTATTATAAGCTATTATCATACTTAATCGCAACAAGATCGGCCAAACAGAACGGTAGTAATGGCTGTTCAAAGTTTTTAAGCAATATAAGTGCCTAAAAGTATGCAATACATTTTTTTTTTAATAAAATTTAATAAGTAACGGGTATGCTATAGTCGGGAACTGGACTTTAGCTTCTCCCGCTTGTTCTCATTTCTACTTCCTCTTCTTTTTCTTAGCTTACCCCATCAAATACGATGACCTTTGACAGCTCCTGACCGAGCGATGTTTCCCAGCACATTGTCGTCAGATTGGTTTGAATATTCTTCAGTGCCAGCTGCACCTCCTTCAGCCTCAGCACTTGGCGTTCCAGCGGTGTCTTCTTCACCGTGGTTGGCTGCCTCACATCAGCACTGAGCGTGGTGTCCATCAGGCCATCGGCTGTGGTGCTGCTGCCAAAGAAATCCTCGTTCTCCTTGGGACACACGGTTATCACACACAATTCCATGTTGTCGTGCGCGTTGTCGTCGTCGTTGTTGTCGTAGAAGACGGTGCTGCCAATCTGCTCAATGTCATCGAAGTGGATATAATAGGGTGTCACAGTGGCGCCATTGCGATCGGTGTACTCGTACTCCTCGGTGGTGCTGGTGGTGCTGAAGCCACTTGTGCTGGCTCCCTCTGAACTGCTGCTCGTTTCGGTGCTGTAATTATCTGTGCTTGTTGTTGTGGGTTCCTCTGTGCTCTCAGTGGTGCTCTCAGTGGTGCTGGTGGTGCGTGTGGTGGGTCTGCCACCGCGTCCACCGCGCACTTGACTCAACAGTCGATTCCATTCCTCCTCGCTTAGAATGCGTTTAACGGGTCGCACAGTGGTTGCTGTGGTTGCTGCTGGTACGGCTCTGAACGGTGGTATTGCTGGTACTGCTGGTGGTGCTGCTCTGTAGATGGGTGGATAATTGCTGCCTGTGGTTGTCTCTGGCAGCACCACAGCGGAGCCATTGCGATGTCTGCGACTGTATTTGCTGGTGTGCCACACGGGTGGTGCAGCCTCCACCGCCGCTCTTCGCCTGCGTGTTTTAGGTGGTTGCTCATCCAGTTGGGCCAAGACTTGAGCCAGTGGATCATCCGATTGCTCGGTGGTTGCCAGCGGTGGCTCATCCACAGCCTCGGGCAATTCTCCGCCCTCGAAGTAATCCACATAGTTGAAGTAGCTGTCGTTGCCCGGTGCCTGGGTGGTGCTGGTGGTGCTGGAGGCGTCCAATTGTGGCTCATCGCTGCCATAATCGTAGGCGGAGTCCTCGTCGGTGGTGAAGGGCGCTTCAGTGGTTGTTGTTGTGGTTGTACTCGTTGTGGTTGTTGTTGTGGTGGGTAAAGTGGTTGTTGTTGCTGTTGTTGTCTCAGTGGTTGTTGTCGCTATTGTTGTGGGTAAAGTTGTCCAAGGTGTTGTTGTTGCTTCAGTGGTTGTTGTTGCTTCAGTGGTTGTTGTTGTTGTCGGTGTTGTTGTTGGTAACGTTGTCCAAATGGTGGTTGTTGCTTCAGTGGTTGTTGTTGGTGTTGTTGTCGGCAAAGTGGTTGGCAACACGGTGGTTGTTGTCAAATTGAGTAGCATCAATGTGGTGGCAATGTTCCTGGGATTGACAAAGATGCGAGTGTGTCGTGGTTTGGAGCATCGCATCGTGATGTTGTAGCACTTGATCCGCTGCAAGGTGGACAGCAGTGCACCACCCAACGCCGTGCTGGAAAAGAAACCATCAGTGGTGCCAACAGCATCACCTAACCAAGGTGTCGTCGTCGTCAGGTCATCGAAGAATCCCTCCGTGGTGCTGTCACTGCCATAAAGTGGCGTGGTGGTTGTCATCGCCCTCAGGACCTCGATGGTGCTCATCAGGTGGTGCATCTCCTGTGTGTTCGTCGCATTCTCCTGCTTCAGCGCTTGCAGCGAGAGGTCCTTGCTCTTGATCTTGTAGATGAACGAGAACATCAGCGAGTACAGATTCAACATATTCAATATCATAATGCTGTGAATGAGAAAAGAGAGAGGGAGATATATTAATTTGGGTGGTTTCTATTTAAATATTTAATTATTATTATTCAACTATGACTATTATGAACAATAGACACTAAGATTTATATTAAAGTATATAAGTAAAAACATAGATATTAAATAAAAAATACAATTTAAAAAAGTCTCAAAACTGGTTTAATTTTTAAATATTAAAAGTTTCTATTAAAGTCGAAATGAATATAATTTAATTTGATGATTTTTATCAGTTATAAACTGTCAGCACAAAGATTTAAATCAAAGTATGTAAGTGAAATTGAGACTTTTAAATTTTGAATAAATTAAAAAAATGATAACAAAATGTTTACTATTCAAAAATTAAGTATTAGATTAAAATTAAAATGTAATTTAATAAAATTGACGACTATCAAATATGAACAATAAACACAAAGACTAAAACTTAATTATTTATGTCTAAAATGTGTAAAATTCGAGAAAATAAAATATTTAAATAATATTGAGACTTATAAATTTTAAATAAAGTTAACAAAATTTTAAAAATTAATATCCTAATGTTCACTTCTCAAACATTTAATTCTCGATTTAAATTAACAGATTTATGTAAAAATAAAGACAGGTAAATTTAAATAAATTAAGCTGTTGAAAAATATTTAAAATTGACTATTTAAATTATGATATGTACAAAATTAAAATGTCAGATTAAAAGCTGTGTAAAATAAATATATTTAAATTCCAAAAAATTTATAAAAAATAAAATATTTAAGTATAATGGAAACTATAAATTTTAAATAAAGTAAAGAAAATTGAATAGATTTAAATTAACATATATATGTAAAAATAAAAACAGTTAAATTTAAATAAATTTAGCTTTAGAAATAAATATTTAAAATTGACTTTTTAAATTATGATATTTTGAAAAAATAAAATGTGGGATAGTTTACCGTGCCAATTGCAGTCTCAGCTGCTGCCTGGGATGCCAGTTCTCAAACAGGCCGAGTGCTTCGAATATCATGGGCAGAAAGAAGGACAACAGAGTCATGGTGACGTTAACCGCATTGCGGCTTAGCCAATTGTCGTGTTTGGCCAAGTCCTCAGAGCTAAATGAGAGAGATAGAGAATAAATGTAGAGAACTGTAATTGAACAGGGATATCGAGATACTTACTGATTCACTAGAAGCACCACCGTGGCACCCGATAATCCCAGCAGTCCCATGACCAGAATGTTAACCAATATCCTCTGCAATATCACGCGCCAGCTGCGATTGGATAACGGTTATAACGGTTATGTAATCGCTCAATTATAAACTGCAATTGACACCGAATCTACTTTCGACTTGCCACTTGCCACTTTCCGCACTTACTTGCGATTATCCTTTTTCTTTTCGGCTTCCTCCAGCAGCGCCTCCTTGAAGCCAACCACAACGGATGCGATGCGATTATGCGCCGTCTCCGCGTGTCCTGTGGGTGTAAAACTCCTTGTAATTCCACTTGCCCCACTTGCCACACTTGCCACACTTGCCACAATTTCCACAGTTGCCACTTACCAATCATAAAGTCCCAGCCGGTGAAAAGTTTCCAGGAGAAGACGCACTCATCATCCTTCGAGGAAAGTTTCGAATTGCGCGAATTCTCTGCCATTCTGGCACAAACAATAAAGAAATACACAGAGAAAAATGTTAAATATGAAAATTATTAGACTTAAATATTTGTACTGAAAATTTAAAACTTTAAAGGCATATTTAATCTAAAAATATAAATACAAATTATTTAAAACATTTATATTTTGACAGCAAATTAATTAATTTTGACATTCTGACAAAAAAAATACATAAAGAAAAGAATTAAATATTATAAATATTACACTTAAATATTATCACTAAATATTTGATTGTTTTCATTTTTATTAATTTTTTAATATTTTATTTAAAAAAAAATTAAATATTATAAATATTTCACTCAAGTATTATCACTGAATTTTTTATTGATCTTTTAATTTATTTCATTTATTATTGTTATTTATTTAATTTCATTGATAGTATTCCGAGCGCTACAAGAATTAATCGCGCTAATAAAATATAAACAATTATAAAATATATAGTGGATACTAAATTAATTTTACTTAACATATTGATTATTATATTTTGACAATAACTTAAATAATTTGAAATATATTGTATACCATTTTAGCTTTAAAATTGCAGTTTTTATGTAAATCAATTATTGTATATTAGTTTGAGCTTTAAAAATTAAATTTATGTTAAATCAAAGTGATTTATTAGTGTAAAAAATAATAAATTATAAACAATTATAATAAAAATAATGAATACTAATGTAAATAATTTGAAATATATTTGATAGTAATTTTATTTATTTAAAATATTTTATATATTAAATTAATTATTAAATCAATTAATTTAAGCTTTGAAACTAAAGACTTTAGTTAAATCAAAGTGTTCTATCAGTGGAAAACACAAGAAAGGAATGTTGTATTACTTTTATTTTTGTTGTTTTTCGTGTTGCAACTTGACTTACAAGCCATAATTGGCGCACAAATCCGGGCAGCCTAAATGTGCCACATACTAAATATGAGTACAATTCACGCATGCCGCGCACGTGCCACAAACATGTGGCAAGTGGCAAGGTCAGTGTCGGCATTCCTTTTTTGCTGTTGGCTGTTGGCCGTTGAGTTGACATTGCCACTTTGTTCAATTACGAAATCAACATAATGCCGACAAAGCCATTAAAAGGAGCAACCGACACTCCCTGTCCACTCTGCCCCTTTTTGCCCCTCTCTGTCCCCCACTGCCCCTCTCCCTGCCCCTCTTTCAGTCCAGTTTCACTTGCCACAGCTGCCACTTGTCTCGTGTCTCCAGTCTCGTGTCTCGCCGCGTGCGTGCGTAAATCATAATGGTCAAGTTTTTCCTCATAGGCCAAAAAGTTTTTCCCCAATTTTTTTTCTATTTTTTTTTGGCTGCTCCCTCCTTTTGTTGCAGAAGGACACGCCCAATGCGTAGATTTGTATTATTTAATCAGCGCGACGTTCGTTTAATTAATTAACGACCATTTTTGGCATTTACTATAGTTTGCTATTGTGGCAGTTCGATGTTCAGAGATTTAATGAAGTGTTCCGTTAGTCCCCTACATCAATTCTCTCATATCCTTCCTTCCTCCTCCTATTACCTTCCCTCTTTTCATTGTATACTCACTTTCTCAGCGTGGCCACAAAGCTGTAGATGTAGACGAGAACGGCAGTCAGGAAGTAAGCCAGCGGCAGCTTATATCCCCGTGTACTGACGCCGGAAGTGCTCGAGTAATAACTATGCGGAGAGAAACAAGAGAAACAGAGGAGATAAACATACATATAGGTAGTATAGAGATATAACGAGATTTGCAGTGTAACAAGCCACTAAAATTAAACTTGATTTTATTATGCGCTCGAAAAGTTCTTATTTTGATATCCTTGCAGTTAGATATGTTTGAAAGTCATAAAATGTTTTAAAAAAAAGTTTCAAATGTGAAATAATTTTATTTTTTAAATTAATATTTATTCCGCAAGGAAATCGGTTTAAGATTTAAAAAATTATGGCAGTTTCAAAGGGAAAGTAATAAAAATGTGAATATTTTTGGCAATTAAATTTTAAAATAAATATTTTTTTCTATGCAGAATCAAATTTAAGGCTTAGGTTTGTCAAAATTGCACATTCCTCAAGGAATGTGAAAAAGTGACAATGGATAATTATGATAAAAGTGTAAAAAAAGTTATTTTTTTAAAAAAAATATAATTTTTAACTAAAGTCCAAATAGTGATAAAATTGTCATTTCGCAATTAAATCGGTTAAGTTTTCACAGAGTTTGCAATTTTTTTTAAAATTATCAAGGGGTTAGTATGGAAAAGTGGACAGTTTAAAAAAAAAATCTTTCAAATAAAAAATTATTTTGATGCAGCATTAAATTTAAGACCAAATAAGGATAAAATTGACATTCCACAATTAAAACGGTTATGTTTTTACAGAGCCATGGGAATTTTAACTTTTTGAAAAAGTGTCAAGGGGAAAGTATGGAAAAAGTGAAATTTTTTCAAGAAAAAAAGTTTTCAAATGAGTAAAATCATAATGCAAATTTTAATGTGAGGCCAAACTGTGAATTACGAAAAAGTGCCAAGGGAATATATTTTAATTTTTTACTCACCCATAAAACATGGGCGAATACTTCAAGTAGCCCTCGAATTCCCAGAACGTAAAGAGATTACCGGCCACTTTGTATTCCGGTTCGGACATGCGTTTGCGCGGATCCGTTTCATCGTGTTTCGTGGCAAAGTACTAAAGAAAGGCAGTGAAAAAGGGAGGAAGTGGAAGAAATATTGTTAATAAATGTAAGGAATGGGGTAAAGCAATTACAACGCTTGAGATGAGTAAACACATACACACCTCCGGTCCAATGACAAAGGCCACCAATGGAATGGCAATCATAATGTTGACCCACATGAGCCAGCGCAGAAATGTAAAATAGGATGCGACGCCGGAGCCGAAATGCGATTCGATTTCCTTGATCCTTAGCTCCCAGGGTATGAGCACTGTGAGAAAACTGGTGGTTTCCCGCTTCCAATGCCGCCATCTCTGCGAATAAGAAGGGAGAATGAAGAGTAGTAAAATGAGAGCAAAGAACGGAGAAGGAAAAGGCAGCCATGAGTTATGCATGAATCCGCCGCAATACAAACTCAGTGCGGGTTGCGAGTATTTTAATTGGTTTTCATGTAGAATGTCGACAAGTTTGTGAATTATGTGTCTGCAGATTTATTTGAGACCCATAAATTTGGTAAGCATACATAAATATATGCAGGACACTTGGTTTTGGTCCGTGCTCCTTGGTCGACTGCATTTGAAATCTGGGTGAGTGTTTGACCAAACTCGTAATTGCAGAGGATTGCAATTGACTCAATATGAAATTTATTTTCATACATATTATACATTTTAGATATATTTTTGGGTTGATTTCAATTTACGAATACATGATTCGGTGAATTTGAATGTTAATCCTCACATATTCTTCTATATAATGTTTGTTTTATAGACACTACTAGCCAAAATAATAAGTATATTATTTTTTTACTTTAACAGCTATTGCAAGTCAAGTCTTTATATTTAAAAAATAAATTTGGAAAGGTCATTTAATTCCGTTTGAATGATGCAAAACTCTTCTTAACCAATTAAGTACACATTGAAAATTTCGAATTTATGTAAATGTCAACTTTTTTTTCCTCGATTTAAAAAAAAAAAAATATCTTGATGCAGAAAAATTTTTCAAACAATTCTTAGAGTGATTGCAAAAAAAAATTTCAAAAATCTCTCCGCTAGTATTGTTTTTTATGATTTTTTTAAAATTGCCTAAAAGCCATTTTTTGTATGAAAAGAAGGAAAAATGGGTTAAAATAGTAATTTTTAGCAATTTATTACTTATTATTTTGGCCAGTAGAGTATATATATTATATTTATAAAAGAAAATAATGTACTAATAATGTAATAATGAATGTACTTAATGTACATTTTTACTAGTACTCAAACATAATTTTATAGTGAAAAGAGGCCAAGAGTAAGTGTTGGGTGTAGAGATGGGCATGGGCCGTGCCGTGTCCGTGCCGTGCCGTGCCTATTTAAAAAAAATCCGTGTTGGGCCGTGTTGGGCCCCTTATTAAAAATTGCCGTGTTTTACCGTGCCAAAGTCGGTAGGCACGGTAGGCACGGCAGGCACGGTAGGCACGGGAGGACCGGTAGGCACGGTACAGATTTTGAACTTAAATATGGTGCTATCGATAAGTTGACGTAGTTTTATCGCTTGTTTGTCAGCTTGAGCTATAGAATTCATCGATGTATCGCACAATTTGCGAACACTTACAACATCGATAGCACGATTATAATAAAAAAGTGACGCCACGATGACAAAAATGAATAAAGAGAATTTACAAAGTGAATTTACAAGCGCCCGTGTTTGGCCGTGCCGTGCCCGTGCCGTGCCGTGCCTATTTAAAAAAATCCCGTGTTGGGCCGTGTTGGGCCTCAGTTTTTACCAGCCGTGCTTGGGCCGTGCCGTGCCTCAAAAAGGAGGCCCATGCCCATCTCTAGTTGGGTGTTTTGTGTTGAGTAGGAAATCACTTACCGCTGCCATTAGAATTTTAAACCTCGCCCACAAATCTCTCGTGCTGCGTGACATGGCGAAGCGTTCCTGCAACGCCCCCTCGTGGCGTGCCACATACGTTTTGGCCTGTCAACAACATTGAAAAAAGAAAAATACAAAACAAATATATAAAAATATAAACAACAAAATATGTTAAGATTGGCATATATGTATGAGTATGAAATCGAAGTTAATGGGCTAAGTCGAAGGCGTGAAATTGGTAACACGCCCTTTGGGGATTGGCTTGCCTACCTGCCGCACCAGTTTGAGCTTCTTGCGAATTGGCCATGGCTGTAATTTGACCGACTGTATGACCTCCTTGTGCAGGCGTATGTTCTCAAAGATTTGCTCCTGCGTGGACTCCTGATTGGTGCCCTCCTCTGCGCCCGCAATGAAAATAAAGTAAACACATTACGCACATTACACATTACACATACGCCACGTTGACCACGTGCCATCAAATGGAGGCACGTAACGACGGAAATTACTACAACGGCCTCCCTCTTTTTGTTTCTGTTTTTATTTCTGCATTGATTAGCCACTCGAGACCTTGTGCAAGTTTAACGAAATCTTTGCAAATACTTTAGATGCACTCAGAGAAAACAACGCAATGTAGGAAAAAATACTGATTAATTAATATTAAAATAAATATTAAAATAAATATTACATCTCTATATTTAAAAAAATATTAAAATATTTGATATTATCTAAATAATATTTTAAGATAAGAGATTTTTTAAATTAACTACAGAAGTTGCAATTTAATATGGAATATACTCAAATTATTTTTATCTGTGTGCAATTTAAAATTCAAGTATTTTTGGACAACATATTTTTTAATAATTAAAATTAATTATTTGTATTCATGTTAATAGATTTTAACACGTTAAATGTTAGTCTAAATTAAATATTTAATTATTTTATATCATAAAGAAATATATATTTAAATACAAAAAAATTATTAGTTGATTAATGCTTGCTTTAAAATTAAATTGCAGTGTTTATTTAAACGTCTTCTATATTTTTTAATTGAGAAAAATAGTTGAGTCAAGATGTAAATATTATCAATAAGAGAGAATTTTTCTCTGAGTGTATACTTGCCAGAACTTGTAGTATAAACACTGAGAAAATTATTTAATGAGATTTACATTTAATATGAAATCTACTAAAATAATTTTAACTATAATTTTAATTTTAACTTTGAATAAATAAATAAATATAAGATATTTAAATATTACTAAATACTATATTTTTCTCAGAGTGTACACTTGCCAGAGCTTGTGGTGTAGACGCTGGAGCGTCGTCGCTCGACGCTGTCGAGCACGTGATCCATGGGACTCGATGCACGTCGCGAGTTGCGACTTCCGCGCTTCCCTCGATATCCTCGGACGCTGGCACGTCTCTGCATTATCGCCGACACGGAAATTGAGTAGTCCTCCTCGTCGTCCACATTATCGCCGGCGCCATTTTGTTGCACGTATGGCAGATCCTGGTGGTGCGAGTGGTGCTGTGTCTCGCTCTGATTCTGATTGTAGGCGCTGCTCTCGACGTCGCTGCTTTGGTTTTGTGGGTGAAAATCTGTGTGCGCGTAAAGGGAAAATAAATGTTAAGCTAACTCTGTAAATTCTATCTCTATTCTATCTCTATCTGCCACCTACCGTTTAGTTCACAGGATCTGTTATCGTCCTGCGAAGCAGTTCTGCGAGCATGCAAGTGATTTATGTATGTTTTAAAGGCAAACTCGGCATTTTGAAAAAGTCATTTTTAATGCCATTTTTTACATTTTATGTAGTTCTCGCTTACCTTCTGCCTCTTTGGCCTCGATAGTATTCTCTGCGCTCGTCGGCGCTGCTCTGCATCTGCCAGCCTCCTTTGTCCCTATCCTTATCTCTGTCTCTATTCCTATCCCTATCCTTATCCAAGTCGCATGGCGGTGCCCAGGTCACGGATAATTGATGTGGTGAGGTGAAGCCCGAGTTGTTCTACGAGTTTTATTCAACTTTAATTACAAAGTTCTTTATTTTTAAATATTATTCTTATAACTACTTGAAGCACACACTAGATTATATGTTAATAATACTCTGTTAATCACTTTAATCACTTAATATAATATTTAATATTTAATAATAAATTTTTTATATAATTTATTATATTTATTTATATTTTCTCAAGCAAGTCTTATATATTTTAGAATTCTTAATTTTGTAGTTCTGCCGTCGTAGCGCTTAGGAGCAGCTTTATGCGCAGACTGAACGGCTTAGCGAGTTGGCCAAAGCAGCCAGGCCAAGAACACACACAGGACATCAAAAGGACAACGCGACACACACACACAAACACACTCAAACACACACAGACAGAGTTAAATTTTTTCTAATAATGAATGAATATGAATGAAGCGCAGAGACCAAACAGAAAGCAAACTCAAAACCCCACCCAGAACAGAACTTGGACTTGGACTTATCAAAGCCAAAACGTGCCCAAAACACACACACAGACACACACACACACACACATAAAAAGAACAGCGAACGTTAAGGAATTTACATAGACACGCGCCACAGCATTGAGGTAGGATTGAGAGGGGAAGAGAGAGGACAGAAGAAAGGCAGAAAGGTGAACCACTCGTTGACTTCCTCGCCCAGTTGAAACGAAGACGAATGAGCGTTAAAATCGCCAGCGGCATGTGATGATAACAACGCCAGTTGGACAAGGAGTTCCAGTTCCAGTTCAGTCCAGTCCAGAACAGGACATTGAATGTTCATTTAGATGGTTGTGATTGTGTGTGTGCTGTGTGTGTGTGTGTTTGACAGAATTGAGTCACGTTGTATTCTTGGCCTCCGCTTGGTTAGCCAACTGCCCACTGACCACTGCCCACTGACCACTGCTCACTGGCATGTAAATGAAAATCAAACATGCAAGGGTTGATAAAGAAAATCGCAAAAATTACAATAGCAACTAATATACACACAAACATACACTGAACTTGAAATTATGCCTAAATTTCGATATTATTTTAATTCAAAATCATTTATAAATAGGCCTAAGTTCGGAAAGTATAGAGAAATAATATTTATGGCTTTACAATCTAGGAAAATTAATACATACTTTAAATTATTTTTCAAACGAAAAATAAATTCGGAAAATATACAGAAATAATTTTTATGGTTTTACAATCAAAAAAAAATTAATATTTTAAATTATTTTTTAAACGAAAAATAAATATTTTAAATTATTTTTCAGACGAAAAATAAATTCGGAAAATATACAGAAACAATTTTTATGGTTTTACAATTAAGGAAAATTAATTTTTTAAATTATTTTTCAGACGAATACTTTTTTATGCTTTGCTACGAAAATCATCACTTAAATAAGATTCATTAAGATATTACATCGATAGCTCAAATATAATATTTATACAATGTATGAGCCTGGCAAAATATAAATAATATTATAATATTAAAATTTATTTTTTGAATAAAAAAAAATATTTAAAAAATATAATAAATAAGCTAAATTTAAGACGGCTTATCTTTAAATTTTTTTAAAACAAGGTTTAAATTTATTTTCGTTGATTTTTAAAATTCATATTTAATTTAATTTTAATTTTCATTTTAACTTAAATTTTTATTTCTATTTTTTTTTAAGTTTTTTGTTGTATTGAAATTTATATTGTTGTGTCGGCGGCTTTTAGCCTGACAATAAATTAATAAATAAATTTTAGACGTATATTCTTAATTAGAAAATTAGTTATCTTTTTATCAGTGTACACTGAACACATACTTATATAGTTGATTCCGCGCCCACTATTGAAATATGTTTTCATCTAACTTTTAGCGCTTTTGACTGTGTCTTGTGTTTTGCTATCGCTTTTGCTCTCACTTTTGCTTTAGCTTTTGCTTTCTACTTTCTGCTTGACTTTGGGAATTTCCTTTCGCTTTTCTATTTCAGATTTCACTATCGTTTTTAGCTCTTTTGACTGGCCTTTTAATTAAATGAAGTTCTGCCTGGTTTTGTTTTTTTTTCTTTTCTTTTTTTGCATGCCTGCTGCCTTTTTAATTAACGTCAAAATTTATCTGTGCGTGTTTTGTGTTGTCTGTTACTCCAAAATTGCTTTTCCTCTCCTGGAAATGGAAATGGAAATCATGTCGCACGTGTAGCATAATTTGGTGGCTTTTTATGGGTTCATTAGCCGCTGTGACAGCTGCAGCCTTAACAGATGTTTGGCCGGACAAGGGAAGAGGAGAGAGGGGAGTGAGAGAGGGGGAGAGGGGAGTAGACCTGCTGACCCAATTGCCACACCCATTACTCACACATATGTGTATAGTATGTATAGCTTTTAAGTGGATTTCCATGTTCGATTGCAGTTTTTAAGGTGTTGCTTTGACTTCAGCTTGGACTTTGTCATAAATCTAACACTCTAAACATGCGGCCAACACGCCTTGGGCTATGCAATATATATTTTTGTATATGGCTTTGACCCAAAAAAAAAAAGAAAAAATACATTCGAAGAACAGACAAGACAGACTCTTAAGGAATTTGGGTTAATAATGTAATAATAATCAACTTGGACTATCGATCGTTCAATTTATCAGACACACGTCACTCTCCATTTCCATCTGCATTTCCGGTTGTTGCTTCGTTATCCGGTTTAAGCAGTTTTCGCAAGTCTGCGCTGGCAATCGGTTTAATTCTTGCTCTAAATCGGAGCTAGAACTATCCGAGGTTTCGCCCAAACCCAATCGTATCTCTTTGGCCGAATGGCAGCTCGCACTTTTCTTGGGCAACTTCGATTCTCTTGGCAAATCTCCAAGCAATTTCCTTTCATTTTCCAGATTATTTCCAATGATTTGTCGAGCGAATTGCGCCCGCATCTCTTGATTCACGTGTATATCTCTCAGTTCGCCATGACGACAATTGTTCTGGATCCATCCCCGCATCTCGGGACAGTTGACGCGGAGTTCCGACTTCTTGGACATGTGAATCGGCATTCCCGTTACGCAGCCGCGACTATTGAATTTGCCGAACCCAAGATCGAAGATGTTGCGACCCAATGGCGGTGGATTGGGTCCTTCCCTGCTCTGGTACTTGAAAGGACCCACCGCCTCCATTGGCCCCGATTTCTCTGGACAAAATCGACGATCCTTTGCCGTGCAATAATTCCAATTATCGAAACTCATCGTCTCGTCTTTCCAATCAAACTCCACTGGCAACTTGTCGTTGAAGGTCATGCTCTGGATCTCAATCAATTGGCCATGACAATGCAACACACTGAAGCGGACGCAATGCGGATAGGCCAGCTCAATGGTTCCAGGGCCATGGAATCGATTGTTCAGAAACTGACCCAAGTATTTTGTGCCATCTGGATACGTGTAGAGGCCAAAGTCCTGCATGCCCAGTTTGTTTGAGGTTCCCTTGAACATGCTGCCCGTCGGATAATGGACGGAGTTTTGATAATCCAGATTTGACACTTGTTTGCCCATTGACATCGTTGCTATCTAAGAAATATATACTCTTCTATAAATGTAGAAAAGAACAACAGGAACAGAAAACAACTCGAATATTTAACGCAAACTGTCAACGGACTATTTAAAAAGGGGAAATATATAAATACAACTGACAGTAAAGTGAATGAGATGAGAATTCTCTGCGACAGATTTCCATACGAAATCTCAAGTTTATTAAGCTTTTACAGTGTATAATATACACTCTTCTTCGAATGATTCAAGAAGTTGCCAAAATAACGGAAAGAGCCAAGTGAATTAAGTGAGTGCAAATATAGGGCAAAAAAGAGAATAACTAGATAAAGGTTTAAATCAGTGACCGCAAATAAGAGAGATGAATGCTAGTTTCAACTAAAAAAATTAATGTGAAGGAAATACATACATTCACCAAAATTCCTATTTCAGTCGAAACTATCGATATCAGCCAAAAACTTCTATTTTCAATTTATAAGATATAAATCAAATTTAATTCTTATTAGTAAGTTTTATTTATAAAGTCAAAAATAATCAGAAAAATTTAATTTTAAATAAAAAGCTGTGTAAAATAACACTTATTTCTGATGTTTTCAATAAAAATTAAGAATAATGAATTTTTTTGGATTTTTATTTTAAAAGTTACAAATTTTGTATAAATGTTAATAAATGTAACATTTATTTTAAAAATCAAAAATAAAAGTCAAAGTGATTTTTTTTTTTGGTATTTTTATGTTTTAAGTATATTTTTGGTATTTTTTGTCTCAATTGGTATTTTGTTTGCAATATTTTGGTAATCAGAAATAACTGTTATTTCACAACTTTTTATTAAAATAGAATTTAAATAATTATTTTTGAATTTTTAAATTAAAAGTAGTTGTTATTTCGTAACTTAAAATTATAAGTTTAAAAATAATTTTAAATTGCAATTTTTATTTTAAAACTTATAACAGTTACGGTCCCTGGTTTAAATGCATGTGTGTGACAGGTTTCTGATGAAATCATAATTATACAACTCCACTCTTAAGCAACATATCGCTGGGAATATTGCACATAAAACTTAATGAGTAGTCAGCAGTGGAAAGAAGGACAATGCAGATGGACAGTGGACTTTTAGACCACACCTGGAAACACGCACAGTCATTAAGTCATAAAGCTAATGTGGAAATCTCAGCAAACCTGGCAGCACTGTAACACAAGTGGGTCAAGTAAGCAGTCAACAAAAAGTATTATTAAACGAGTCGAATAAAAACTAAACAGAGAACACTGCAACACTTTAAAATGTACAAAGTACAGTCGGAGATAATGCCCACAGGCCCACAGGAGCCGCCCATGGAGGTGGCCACGATGCGATTCCTCACCGGTAGCAGCTACGAGGGCGCCTTCAACCACGCGGTGCACATGATGGACGGCTTCGGCAGCTATCGCTTTCCCGATGGCAGCGAGTATCGCGGTCGGTTCGTGCAGGGCAAGTTCCACGGCTACGGACACTTGAAGTTGGCGCAGCCGTATCGCTTTACCATCAAGGGCGAGTTTGTGGAGGGCAAGCTGGTGAGCATTGAGGACATGTGGTTCAGCGACGGACTCCACGTGCAGGGCTCGTTTCAGGACGGCAATTTCCAGTGCGATGACTGGGACTATCTGTCGCCCAAGGATCGTCGCTATCAGGCGGAGAGATTCTATGGTCAGCAGCCGGTGGGACCGACCTCCTACTTGACCAGCAATCTGATGGAGCGCAAGGTGCCCCAGGATTGCTTCGATGTGGAGGAGGGCATCTACAATGGGAAGACGGGCTGGCTGGTGGACAGACCGCCGCCCTTCGCCAAGAGCGTCTACATCAACTGCCCCAACGAGAAGAAGTGGATAATGCGCCATTGTCGCGGTGCCCACAAGGATCATGTGATTGAACCGCCGCCGGAGTTTTGTCGCAAGATCATGGGCAACAATCTGGCCACGGAGGAGGGACAGCTGCCCAACATCACCATCTATGCGCCCAAGAAGGACATCAATCGCGAACGCTACTATCCCAAGTTCTACAAGGAGAAACCCGAAGCGGATCGCCAGACTGCCGATTTCCTCTTTGCCGCCCATCGACCGTGGAACGAGCCCAAGACCCAGACGGAAGTGTGCATCCGACGTCACCATGTGAAGGAGCAGGAACGAGTCGAGGCATTCGCCAAGTGGTGGAGGCGCAATCACCCCGGCGAGACGATGCCGTCGCTGGAGTTGGCCCGGGAGTGGACCAGCAGCTCGGAGCCGGAGAAGGTCGACTCGGGGGCAACGGACTCGGTGTCGCAGAGTCCCTCGGAGGTGTCTTTAATTGAGAACGTCAAGGACAACTTCGAGACGGCCTTCTGGATGGCCCAGAAGAAGCCCATCGACAATCTGTACGTGGTCCAGTCGCACATGAAGCGACCCACGAGCTTCGTGAACGTCAATCGCTCCATATTCGAGCTTTAGAAATTGTTTTAATCAATATAATTTTATCAAGTTATACACAAATCATCATTGAAAAATGCACTTAATAAATTCACGTATTGAATGAAGAAATTGTTGTCGTAATTTATGAGTTTGTCTGTAGTGAAAATATGTGTATCAATAGTCCAATAAAACGAGACAAAGTTTGCAGTTTGTTTAGTAAATGTTGCTTTTCACATCAATCGATGTCAGATCGATAAAGTGGAAACAATAATCATCGTAAATAACCAGCACAGTTTTCGACATTGATTATTATACATTCTGCATTCAAATTTCTTAGATATTAAGGAATTCGTGATCTATTAACCCTCTAATGCCTAACACTGCCTTTAAGCGGGGTAAAAAAAGCTTAGTTAAAACTTTAAAAATTAATATAATTATATTAGATTTATAATTAAAAGTATATTGCTACAAAACTTTATGAATAACTAAATATTCCATTAGCCAGCTTTTCTTTTACCGCTCTACGATGAGATTTACTACGAATTTTCTATGTCTGAAAATTAGTGAATGGTCAAATTTCTTTTTTTGCCTGGGCATTACAGGGTTAAATAGATTGAAATGCATTTTTTTATATCAGAAATCAGTTGAAGAAATTTGGAAAATTCTTCTGTATATTTTTAACTCCAATCTGTGCCTTTTAATTAAATAAAAGCCTGAAGGCCTTCGCAGCTCTGGCTATAAAACCAAATTGTAATTTAGAATTAATTTTCTAGGCTACAGTAATATAAATAAATAAATAAAATAAAATACCTTTTTAATTTGTGATAATAATCTGCTGCATATTCTCCTGTAAAAATTAAAGTCACTTTTAAGCTTTATTTACTCACAACTTCTATGAAAATCTCTTTTACATTTTTAGCTTCAATCAGTTAATCAGTTTCTAATAGTTTTTCATAATTTTTTGAGAAATATTTACGAAGTTTATTATGAGCCCGAGCCACGAAAATACTATAGGCGCCAATAGTTCATTTAACTAATTGTCAATTTAGTTTAATTTAATTATTGACCAATTAATAATTTTCTACTATTATTTAATTTTATTATTTATTTATTTAATGTCAACTAAAAAGAGTTGACCAATTAACGTAAAACTTAGAGATTATTAATATAAAACTTAAAGTAAATATTTATAGTTATATTAAAACTAAAATTTAAACTGAAAAGATAAAAAGTTAATCAAAAAATTTAAGAATTATATCCTTAGAATTTCATAAGCAGAATATTTACCCAGAACGCTTCATTTTGAAACCAAATGTATACCTTTTAATTAAGCTTAAAAATGCATTAATTTTTTTACTATTTTTTCTTAGTTTTCTAAGCAGTTCTCAAACGATTTGAAGGCTTTGATGTTGGCTGCCTTTTGCCTGCATTGCTTGACCTGTTGTTGCTGGTCTCTAGTTTATGGCTATTGGTTTTTGTGGCAGCTGTTGTCGTTGTTGTTCTCGTTGTTGCTCTCGTTGTTGTTGTTGCTGTTAGCATTGCACGTGTGCTGAGTAAATCGTAAGCACTCCCTGATGTCCACTAAATCATGTTCACTTACCTCACTGTTGGCACCTGTGGCAGTTGCAAAGGCGCCACCACCAGCACCACCACCACCACCAGGAGTACCAGCAGCACCACTGAGAACAACACCAGCACCGCTCACGCATCGAAAATCCACAGAACCACCTGATGGACGCCGTGGTTTATTAATGTCCAGTCGCAGTATTCCCGGCTTGGGACGACGCGGCCCAGCAGAAGCAACAGGAGTCGAAGTTGTTGCTGTTGTTGCTGTGGTTGTTGTGGCTGTTGTTGCTGCCACATTTGTGTCCACACTTTCACTCGATCCGTTCGTTTGCATTGTCAGACTAAACAATTCAGTTGAGAGCCGCGAAAATAAAAGACACGTCCGCCGTGCAGCGACAACGCGAACGTACTACGAAAGTGCGACTATATCCATGTCCTGGCCAAGGAAGCAACAATTACGCCAACAGTCAACAACAACTATAACAGCAACAACAACAACAACAATCCTAACAACAACAGCGCAAATAAAATGTGAATTAAACGCGTCGACGTTGACGCCACCATTGGCCACGCAATAAATATGAATGTGAATGTGAATGTACACTGAGAAAAAAAGTGTCATACTAAAATGTATGACTAGCGCCTTAGCTTATAAGACTTGTTATGTAGCGCTAGGAGTCAACTAAATTTAAAAAAAAAAAAAAAAAAATATTAAAAAAAAAAGAAATTAAGATTGAATAAACTCGAACTAAGCATTTTCGATACTTAAAATGCATACTTAATGAAAGCCCGAATTACTGAAAATGAGCATGGTTAATTCTTTAACCAAATACTTATAATCTTGATATAAGAATAAGGAATCTTGAATAAAGAAAAACTTGTAAGTTACTAGAAATTTCTATCAAAATTCTAAATATAATCTTAAGAGCAGTTCTTTAATTCTTTTTTAATTAATTTTAAATTTGTATGTATTATTTTAACAAGTGCAGAAAATTTACAATAGTGACTACAACAATTACAGTGAAATATACAATTCTGATATTAGATTAAATTTCTTTAATTCTTATATCATTTTAGTGTTCACTTGCTTACAATTCCCAAATGGTTCTAGCTCGTCTGCTATGAAGAGACCTTAAGACTATATTTCAAAGCATAATTTCTGTAGTCAGTCTTTACTTACTTTCACGCTATTTGATAGCTTTTATACAACTTCGCTTATGACTTAGATAATTTTAATATATATAGATCATATTACTTACTTTAAAAACATTTTATAGACACAAACGTTCATATGTACTTGCACTAGTTTCATAATTAAAGTTTTTGAGCTCTAGTTTTAGAATTTACCAAAATGGACTTGAAATACTTGAGTTTCGAAATCGTAACCCTATTGAAAAACTGAGTTAGAAATGTGGCGTTCTTAGAAATCGAAATACTTGATATTTTCCCTCTGTGTATGTAAATGTGAAAGTGACAGTGTAAATGTGAGTATGTGAAAGTGAGTGTGTGAGTGTGTGAATGTGAATGTGAATGACGTTCATGAGTCGACAGGACACGACATGCGGCACTTTCAACTGTTTCTTGTTGCTTGTCACATGCTCGTTCCTGATGTGCACACACTGCGTATGCGTAATATGAGTTTTATTTGATATCTTTGTGGCTGAACTTCCTGTTTTCAGGGTCTCACCAACACACACACTTACATGCCTTTTAGCTCGATGTAATTATGTCCTTTTGCCTGTGCCCCAAAAAGTGTCAAAAAATGGAATGTGAAATGTGGAGTAAAAAAAAATAAAATATATATCGCATGTCGGGTTTTTTTTCTTCAACATTTTTCATTTGCTCAACGCTCCATTAGTGCGCTTCTTTTGCTTATTTCGTTGTTGTTGTTGCTGTTGTTGTTGTTTTAGTCCTGGTAATTATGACCGCACACGAGAGTTGCCTTGGGTTTGTTTTTCTAATTTTCAATATGCGATATAACTACGCCCCCCTTTTAGCCAAGTTAAAATGTGAGTGCGCTTGTTTAGCTGCCAAGTCGCAGCCAAGCCCACTTGCTGTGCCATTTTGTATTTTGTATGTAGATCCTGGCATGTCCTGCCCCTGCTGATATGCAATGCTTGTTGCTATTACATGCGAAGCACGTTAAATTAATTGAACAGCAAAGTGTGCAACACCAACAACAACAACAGCAACAGCATGGAAAACAACAACTGGCAATTAAAACTGCAAGTGCATTTTATTTTTATTATTCACTTTATTTCAGCTGTCTGTGCATAAAGTAGAATTAAGCTAATATTAAATTAAAACAGCAAGTGCATTTTATTTTTTTACGTATTCACTTTATTTTTGCTGTCTGAACATAAAATAGAATTAATCTAAAATTAAATAGCTTTTACAATATAAAATGCTCATGGAATGTGTATATGTGTGTGTGCGCGCATGTTTTATCTCTCTCTCTCTCTATCTATCTCTTTTTCTATTTATGCTTAGTACAAATTTCAGTTTCAGTCTCAAAAAATTGTTGCATAAATTAACTAAAACCATTACGTACATTAGTTTAATTTGATTCGAAATTTTGTTAATTAAAATTTGTAAATTAGCTTAAATGAGAATAAAATGCGCCCTAAAATCGTTAGGAAAATCGTCGGCTTAAAATGTTGGCTATAACTAGTTATAAACTAATTTTAATTAATTACTTTAAAATATAATGATTTTATTTATTTAAATTGTAAAATGTCTAAAAATTGCAAAACTGTTGATGCTTTAAACTTAAAACTAGCTGCACTTGAAGTTGCCTTTAAAACACACTCCCCTTGTGGTTATCACTTATACGCCACGTTTGCCCAGCTGCAGTGAATTTATAGAGTTAACCCCCAGCCGAAAAAATACTCGCAAAAACACAAAAGGCGGTCACATAAAAGTGGCATCGATTTATGCATAAAATGCTTGGATGCTGCAAAATTTATGAATAACAAACATTTGCGTGCACACACACTTTTCGCAATATGTGGTGTGTGTGTGGTGTATGTGTGTGTGAGTGTTTTGGCCTTGTTGCTGGCCTGGCTTATTTTCGCAGCAAGTCAAAATCCGCAAGGAAGCTGCAGTGTTTTTGCTTCCTTTTATGCTGCTCACACGTGTGTGTATGTGTGTGTGTGTGTATGTGTGTGTGTGTGTGTGTGCATGTTTGCTTAGCTTAATAACCAGTTTTTCTGAAACATGAAAAGTTGGCCAAGTTAAGCAGCAATTGGAGGGTCTTTTATTATGTTTCGTTCGTTTTCTGCGTTCTTCTTTGTGCTACGGGGCGTATGATAAATGCGACCTGTTTGTCCACCTAATGAATTGCCTGTGAATGTGTGAGTGTGTGTGTATGTGTGAGTGTCTTACATGCGAATTACTTTCTCTTAGTTTATTAATACTTAAATACACTTTGAGCTTAAGCCTTATGCTCGCTAATTGACTTATGTCTACGCTTATTCATTTCATCTCTTTTCTTTTCATCTTTTATCTCTTGATGCATGTGAGTGTGTGAGTGTTGATGGCATTTCAATGAGCATGTCGTTCGCTTGGATTAATTTGGTCATTTAGTCTATTGATTTTCATATTGGCTAACCTATAGAACTAGCTACTTAAACTCGAATAAACTGTCATTTGCTTAGCAACAAAAAATACTCACTTAACAGCTAATAAACGCACACATTACGGTTGGTAGTGATAGATACTTTTTTTTGTTTTGTGGAGTTGGGAGTAATTTAAAATGTTGTCACTTTGCCCAAACGCATGCCCAGCAATTTACGACGTTTTTTGGCGCTTAACTTGGTCCAAATGGTGCTGCTGCCCTCGACGAGCAGAAATTCATCGCATAAATCATCCGTTGTTGTTTCCTTCACCGCCACGCCGCCATAGAAATGATCCTCCTGATACTTCTCAGAGCGCGAGTCGCCGGAAACGAAACCGCTTTCGGGCCGAGACAATGAGGCGGTGTGCCAGGGCAACTGTTGAAACCATCGAGCCACTTTAGCCGTCGACGAGAGCTGTGAAAATGAGTCGAGCATTAAACAAAAAAGTCAGTGTGTAAATTTATGCAAATGAGTTATGTGCGCAAATTGCTGTCCACCAGCACCAGGCAATGAGAGAGAGGGAGAGAGAATGAGAGAATGAGAAAGAGGGAAGAAAAAAGGCGACACTTTTTTTATACCTATGGAGAGGGTACTTTAATTTAGTCACGAAATATGTAACGCACATAGTGCATTTAATCCTGAAGATACTTGCTAATAAAGGGTTCAATATTTCATATAGCTGCCATAGGAAAGATACAACAAAAAATGAATCTTTAGTATGCAAAACTTCTGTAAAGTATCTGAACCAAAATACAGTTGCCTTTGTCTCAAATATCTTCACCAAATTTGGTTTAAATCGGACTAAATCACATAACTCTCATGGCAACTTTCACTCAAAATTGAATTAAACTCCTATGCAAGGGTATCAAATCTTCGGCTTGCCAAGTTTAAAAATTTTTTCTTGTCGCTTTTTTTGTGCCATCGTTTTTCATTTATCACGCGAAATTTATGCACTGCCTGTTCGGCCATTCATTATCCCAACACGGCGTATGCGTAATACAAATGCGCTTAAAAGTGTGCAGCATTTTTTTTGCCTTGTCGCTCACTTGACAATTTGCGCTGCGCTTAAAAGTATGCAGCAATTTAATTCCTTCACTTTTGCTGCTGTTGCTGCTGAAAACTCATTAGGAAAACTGTTCAATGCTGCGTATACTCAACATAATGATTATTTTGGACTATTTATATGCATTTTTTATTGCTGTTGTTTGTTGTTTGTATGTATGTAGTATTGTTGTTTGTATAATAGCTTAATAAATAATAATTTATAATATACATTTAACAGTTGCTGCAACTAATTACATATTTTTTTGTTTTTTTTTCATATTTATATTGACATAATAATTATCATAACTTGCATCGGATTTTACTAATATATTTTGAGCAAACAATTGAGCAAGTTTTACATTAAATAACAACAATATACAAAATAGTTTTTAACTAAATATTTATAAATATATGTTTGTAGTAGTTTTTTTGAAGAGCCTAACAACTATACACTTTGACACTTTTAGGGGAGAGAAAATACTTTTTTCTTTAATAGTTTTTTTTTAGATATATTTTCTGATATGCTGCAGTTTGTATCATTATTTAGATTATGTTTGTGAAAAATACTTATGCATGACTAGAAAATGTTGCAAATGCAAATTTTGTATTTGAAATTTGCTGCTCAATTAATTTTAATACTGTTACTCATACGCAGATTCACATGCACACTCATATATAATATGTTATGTATTTACTTAGCCTAAGTGACTATGCATAGTTTAGGTTATTTTCTTTAGTGGATTCCTGGACTTTTACTGGGTTACTTGGTGGTGTGCCTGGCCCAGGCAGTTCTCTGCACCTGACTCATCATCTGGCTGCGATTCGGCACCTTCTCGCTGGTGCTGCGCGTTATGAAACTGGGCGTGGCCGACAATTTGCGCTGATGTCCCGCCTCGTCGGTGACTCGCAGCAGAACCGTATTGAAGCGGGTTTCTCTTGAATTGCCGTTGTTGTTGTTATTTATATTATTATTGCTGCTGACTGACTGCTGACTGCTGGTGCCGGGACTCAGGTTGTTGTTGCTGCCGCGTTGCCTGGGCGACGATGGTGAGTCCAATGTGGATGAGCTGCGACTCGTGTCCCTCGTGCCCGTGCCCGTGGAGTTGCCACAGGCCAGGCCGGCGAGGTTGCCATTCGACACGGCCACCTTGAGCTGCTCCTCGAGATTGTTCAGATTCTGTTCGATGCTCAGACGCAGGTCCTCGTTCAAGGACGCGCTGCCCGTGTAGGAATTGCGATTCATTGGCGACAAGTTGGAGGCATTTGAGCTGAGAAAGTTGAATGCACTGTTGTTGCTGTTGTTGTTGTTGTTGTTGCTGGTGGTGGGTGTTGCTGGCGTGCAGGACAACGGATTGACAAAGAAATATGAATTGTGCGGCGAGGCGGCGACTGAAACGGAGGGCGTGGCCTGTGCGGTGCTGCCTGCGCTATTCGCATTAAGATTCAACGCCTGCAGGCGATTCAGCAGCTCCTGATTGACCTGAAACAGATCCTTGGATAGTGCATCCTGTTGCTGCTGCTGCTGCTGTTGCTGCAACTGATTGCTGATGCTGTGCAGCTGACTCATCGAAGGATATGGACTGCTGCCCCCCACTCCTGAAGTTGTCAATGGTGGAGTTGGTGGCGTCAATTGTTGTTGTTGCTGCGAGGATGTTGGCGACGATGTCCTTTGCTGTTGCTGCTGCTGCAGACTCTGCAGATTCTGTAGATTTTGACTCTGCTGATTGAGGCCGCTAAGCTGATGGCTTAGCGAGGTCAGCTGCTGATTGATGTTGCCCAGATTGTTAATCTGCTGATTGATGGTGGCCAAATTGTTGTTGTTGCTCGTCGCCTGCAGCAACAATTGCAGCTGCGACTGTTGCTGCTGCTGCTGCTGCTGTTGGGAAAGGGTATATCTCAAGTCAATTAACACTGCTGCTTAACTCAATTAATGAACAACAATTCAAACAGCAAACAAACAAACAAACTTTTAGTTTAAGTTAGAGAAAAACGTGCAAAAGAAAAACACAACAACAACAATAAGAAAACTCGACGGGCAGCAAAAAGAAAAATAAACATGCATAGATACAAAATCGTAATTTCATTTCTTCGTCTTCTTCTTCTTCTCTTTCGATTATTCTTTCGCTTCGTTTTACAATTAAGGCAACAAAATTATGAAGGCATAAATCAAAGCGCAATTTGTTTATGGCATTTTTAAGGGGGCGAACGAACGGGCAAACGAACAACATAAACTCTCGAGTTAACTTGGCCCATTCAAGGGTCACAATTCACAATTCACAATGCAAGATGGACTCACCTGCGGTGCCAGGCCAATGTTCGCCGAGGTCAATCCCGCACTCTGCTGCTCGTTGTAGGCCCCCAACGAGGCCAAGTGCTCCAGCAGCTCCCGATTCTGCTGCAACAGTTGCTGGGTGCGGGCCTAAAGAGGAAGAGAGATGGAAAATATAGTAAATATCGACGGAAAATTATCGATATTGTCAGCGGGATAGCGTAACTATACCTCTATTTATTTAAAATTAAACTAAATATTTATTAAAATTACTCTTTAATTAATTATTATAAAAATTGAATAAACAAACGATTGTAGCAATTAAAAGAGTCTTCTAAAAAATGGATAATATAAGTCTTGTTTTTATTTTATCATTTATTTTGTGAGTAAAAAATATCACTATGATAGCTGAATCCGATTATTTATATATTGCACTATTATTTATAAAGGTATGGGCTTAATAATTAATTTTAAATGAATCCTTTAAATGTATTTTTGTGTAGAATAAACACACTGACTAATTAATATTATATCTTCAGGTAAGATCAGCTAAACAACAATATAAGGCAAAAATTAAGCGAACAAAAATAAGATTTTGTTAAGAAAAAGCAAGCAAAAAAATTTAAATTTTAAAAAAAATACTAGTGTATAATTTGCAATGTATAGAAACGAAATTCACCTTTATAATACAAATCTCATATTAATGCCGAGAAAGCCTAAGTATATAAAGTCTATCTGTGCTAACTTTCTTATAAACTTAAACTTAATTTTTTTTGTTAATTGGTGAACTGCTTTTAGTTCACATTAAATAAATAAATATTTATGGTAAGACAATGCTTTCTTTAAAATGTCAAGCGACTTAAGAAATGAGAATATTTTCTAAAATTTAAATGCTAAAATATACTTAAAATAATATATAATATTATACTGAAATTGTATATTAAAACGACTTCTTGCATTGAATACCAAATCGCTGTTTACAATGCTTAAATATTTCTACCCTGTACCAATGCAATATCGAAATCATTATGTCGATAGACAATTCTTACTATAGTTAATATTAATTAATTTATCTAATTTTCTCACCTGCGCCTCGATGCGTGCATTTGTCTCCGAGATGAGTTGTTCCCGCACCAGCATCAATTGTCCCAGTGCCTGCCGCGTCTGCTGAGCCTGCGCCTCCAGCTGATCCTTCAGCTGTGTAATCTCGGTGCGCGGCGAGGACGGGGAGCCAGGAGACTTGTCCTCCAGATCGCACTGAGCAGAGGAAGTAAATTAAGTAAAACATTAAATTAAATATATAGAAAATTTATATTTTAAATTTATTACATTTCTAATTCGATTTATATTTAGATTCGACAAAGTAATGAGTAATTCTAAGATTTGAAAAATTGTGTAAATATACAAAATAGTTGTGCTTTTTTTGATACCCTGTTTTTTGTTGATCTTTTAATTTATGTGGAAAGTATTGCATGATTTATTATATATGTATTATATCTCTTGAGCTTTTATGACGTGCTTAAAACTACTCAGCTAGAAACGCTTAGAAATTCCCAGAAAATAGTTTTCAAATTGTTTATATTTATTTTTAAAATATATTCAATTGCTATTTATATTTATTTAAAAGAGTTGTTTACAATTTTTTGCGGTATTGAACAAATTGGAAATTTCTGGAAAATGGTTGTAAAACTTGTTTACATTTAGTTTTAAAATAAATTCATTGCTTTTTTATATTTATTAATGAAAGTTCGAAAAATTGATTACAATTTAAAGCAACTGCTGAAATTTCTGGAAATTATACGAAAAATTTGTTTAGATTTATTTTGAATATTTATAAATTCAATTGTTATATATTTATTTATAAAATACAATCAATCAGGTTTTTTTTAATCTAGATCAATTGTAAACACTTTGTAGGCGTCTCTTTGGTTATGATTTTGCATATTTACTCAACTGACACCCACAGAAATTTCTATCAAAATTGTTTATATTTATTTAGCAAATATATTTTAAATTGTTGTGTGCTATTTATGTTTATTTATATTAAATTTATAATGATTTTTTATATGATCACGCGGTTAATATAGGATTAAAATTGGCCATAAATGTTATTTTACTGCTTACGCCTTTGTTTTTAGTTAGATAAACAAAAGATTAATTTTATTTTTTTACTTTTTTTGAGTATGAATTTATAGAAATGAGCTAAACAAAAAACGTACTTTACTAATGGGTTCTACTTTGTGCGCCTTTATGGCATTTTAATTGTTATTGTTATATATTTTTGATTTTAATTTGCTGATAAGTATTTAATAAGTATTCGAAATTGATTCGATGGGGGATTTGTTGTTGTTTTTGTTTTGTTGTTGTACTCACCAGCAGGTTTGTGGATTTGCGTAGACTCGACTGCGTTGGCAGCAGCTCCAAGTGGTTGGGTCGCTGTGGCTGCGTGTGGTTCAAATCGGGCGTTATGGCCAAGTGATCTATAAATAAGCACAGAATGGTTACAGTTTTATTAATATTAGTTGCCTGTTTCAGTAGAGAGATGGCCACCAATTGGAGCGTGTAAATAGGCCGAGGCAAAAGGACCACCCAGTTGGCCAAGTTAACTATTTGTCAAGGTCACACTCACTCACACACACACACGCACACACACACCTGCTGTGCCTTGTTCAATGCTTCGTTTTTTGCACTTAATTTCCACTTAATTACAGCAGCTTGATTTCAATATTTGTTTTGATTATGCTGCGCATACAATAAATAATGATATAATTAGACGCACCCCACTGACACCCTAACCACCCCCTTTCCCTCCCTCTTTCTTTCTCTCTTTTTTCAAGGGTCCTGCAAAGTTCATTGCTATGTTTATTTTGGATTTTTGCTCGCTTGTTATTTGATTTGTGTGCAAATATTTCAACAATTTCTGCTGCTGGCCACAAAAACTAAAATTTAATTTTCATCGTAGTTTCCGAATTTTCTGGGCGCTGCGCGTGTAAATGAAAAGTGGCAAATCGTAAAAATCCGTAGAGAGAAAGAGAGATCGAATGAAATATATGAAATATACGAAATATTTGAACAACTCGCACCTGAAACGGAGACGGAGACGAAGACGGAGACTGAGGCACATGTTAATAGCTGCGTATTGCTTCACTTGAAAGCATTTCAACAATTCGCCTTCAGCATCTAAATTAATTTCGCCCATTTAATTGTTCATTTAACTAATTTACGCGTTAGCGAATAATATAAATTTGCAATAAGGATATTGAGATATGAGGTACGAGTGCAATGCCAATACATTCGATTACGTCTATAATCTAAATAGCACATAATTTGCAGCTATTTTCATACTTGTGATTCATCTACTATATTTTACAATTCAAATGACCTATTTAGCGATTGAGCACAAGACAAACATTGTTTAAACATCCCATTCAATTTTAGGTCTGTTCAAATGGATTTGTCTCAACAGCTGCAAGTGTTGAGTAAACAATTAGTTGAAAGCCATTAAACAACTAGCGAGTAATCTTTAAAGGGGAACAAGGGGAGAAAGTAGAAAATCTAATTTCAAGAATTGTATCAAGTAATTGTGTATAATAAAATTGGAGACAATAAATATTTACTAAAAAAAGGAGACAAAAATTTGTTATTTTTTTTAATTCTTGTCTTATAAATAAAAATATTATCAATTTTAGAAATTCTTATATTTTTATCAGTTTAAATTATAGGGTTGCTGTAGGAGAACTTCCAAGTATCGATTAAGACAGATCTTCTAAATAAAGTTCAACCATTTTGTTTTCTCTAAAAACTATAGCATACTTTTAAGCTGCTAAGTTAAAAATTTGTAAAGACCTTGTCCCTGACAACGAACTCTATTTGTATGCCTATTTATTCAGTTTATCAGCAATATTATTTGGTTTAATTACTATATATCTATATGCCGTCTGTCAGCATAGACATAAAGGCAGCATCTGTTGATCATAAGGCAACACGCGAATTTAACAGACCACAACCCATATTACCATACATCCATATTCCACATCCCACATCCCACATCCCACATCCCACATCCCAATCCGACATTGCACAGCAGCAGCTAAGCGAAAATAATTTAAAATAATATAAAAAGTCAACAGACGCCTACAAAAATATGAATATTAACAAGTCAGCAAGCTATAATAGAGAAATCACGACTAACAGATACCGTGTAATAATTAAAAGCAAATAAAAACTTAACTTTATTATATTTTAAAAAATATTATACCCTCTAAAATATTCGTATGACTACAGGGTATGCAAAATTACACGACCATATATAGAGAGATCAGTAAATTTCTGTGTGTGTGGTTCTTCAAGTAAATACCATAAATATATAGAAATTGGTTTTTTTTTCTTGGCACACGACTCGGTTTAGGCCAGGCCAAATGCCAAATGGCCGCCCCTCCAAACGTGCCACGCCCACACGTCTATGGCACGTGTTTTAGGCGTGCTCTTTATGGGAATTTGAAGTAACCTGGCGACAAAGTTTCCGTTTTGTATTACACGTTAATTCGTTGGTAACAACACGGCAACAGGCAACACAAAACGTCTATAATCATCTGTCTGTCTGTCTCTTTGTCCGTCCGTCTGGCAGGAAAAGCCGCCACTCGAGATACTTGTATAAATAATAAATATATATTAGCTATTTTCCGCGAATTTTCAGCGAATGATGTCGTGCGCTTCTTTTAGACGAATTACTGAAAACACGAGGGGACCAAAAAGTGTAAGAAGTGGGCAAAAAAAAATGAAATTGAAATATTTCTTTCAGTTTCTTTGGCCGCTACTTAAATTTTTGACGTCGATGACGTCAAAGTGGCTGAAAATTGTGAAAAGCCGCTTGAGGTGATTGGAAAATGAAGGCAATACGTGGAAATTGGAAATTGAAGTGTCTACCTCATGTTGAACATATTCATATATTTCAATATGCATTATTTCACATCTACATATTTTTGTGTGGTTTTTTATTACGCTAATGAATTGTATTAATTTGTTTTATTTCCCCATTGCAATGCATTTATAATTGTTTATTAATTTTTTGTTAAATTCTTAAATGTGCCATATTTAAATGTCATCAGTCGTTGGCAGTTTTCCTCCCCTCTCACTTTACTTTACTTGCTTCGCTGTGAAATGCAATTTAAATGCAAATTTGAATTGAACTGAACTGAATTCAAAATTAAACAGCACGAAATTTGCATTGCAATGCCAAAACTGAAACCGAATTGTACAAAGGCTAATGCAGTCCAGACCAGTGTCCAAAGGGGGAATGGAGGGAAAAGGGGCAGCCACAAGTGGCCAGCTGCAGTTGCAACAGTTGCTGAGTTTTCCCCAGTTTTCCGAGTTTCCCGAGCTGCCGAATCGGTCGCCCCAGGAAGCGACAACGTCAGCGTCGAAAGCATTTCATTTATTTATTGCGAACAACGACCCAACGAGTGGGTGAATAATATTTATATGAATATGAATATGGATACGAATATGAATATGGATAGGGAAAAGACGCAGGTCAACACACATTTAACATTACAAGTAATCGCATGCACATGTCAACAATCTATCTATCTATATAAATGAGGGTTTTATAACGATTAACATGAAAAATTAAGCACGTGTTTAATTCTGACCACAAATTGCAAACATCACTCAACACTTTAATATTGACTGTCGGCGAAAATTAATGTTAATGTCGAACACATGGAATTAACAGATTAAAATGTAATTTCCTATTTTGTTGTCTGTTTACTGCTGTTATTTTTCAGGCAAGACATTTTACCTTTTTTTTTGGTAAAAAAAAACTCCCATGGCATTTGATTTAATTTTCTGCTTATGAGTTATACATATTGGAAAATTATATTTTAATATTATTTTTAAATTTTTTAAAAAATTAGGAATTTAAATTATTTTCTGTGCAATATAAATTAATACGATATAAAGTAATACATCACAATTTTTGGCAATTATATTTATCTTATTAAAAAAATTTATAAGTTTTAAAGCAGTCTAAAAAAGTTGATAAAAAAAATGCAACGCAATGTGATAATTAAATTAATTAAAAAACATAAAGCTATAAAATTCAACTTCATTTGGACCAATTCAATTATGAGATAATTAAATCAAAATAAATAAAATTAATTTTAAATAATAGTTCTAATTGAATTCCCCTTCAAATTTGTAGATACAAAGTTTTAAAATTTACCTTTCTTTGGCGTCTCGCTGGCCAGGACACAGAGTCCACCTCCGTTATCCTCGCTGAGCTGCTGCTCGCTGATCTGCTCCACATCGAGCAGCTCCGACGACGAGACATCGGAGCGTTCGTCATTGGGCTCCAGGGAATTCTTATGAAGATTAAATTTGTGGCACACTTCAAAGGCTTGTCCGACAGTGCGCACAATGCGCATCGCCTGAGACTGCAAAGACAACAAGATGAAAGACTATATTATAGAGAAGTAGAAGGGGGTGGATAACAAAACAAAACAAAACAAAACAATTAATATTAATCTGCACAGCAAGCAATTGAGTTGGTCAAATGCCTGCATATGGCTGACAGACGACAGTGCGAGTAGGAATACACTCAGAAAAATATTCAGTCCAACATTAAGTATGTTCGAACTTTAATCTGTAACCTTTTGTTCTTAAAATTTAAATATTGTTGTGTACTATTATAATAAATAATAAATAAACTATTTTTTTTTTAAAAAAAATTTTAGAAAAAAAAAAATCATGCTGGGAGTTCCTTTATAAGGATATAAAATAAAAATGGTAAACATTTTAACACAGAAGCCGTAAATTACTGTTGAGTTTTATTTTAAGCAAAACAAATAAAACTCATTCATAATCATTATTATTCACTTTTATTTATTTTGATAAAAAATAATGATTTTGTCTTAGTTTTATAAAATTACTCAAAAATAAGGATTATCATTAAAGGAAAAGTAAAAAATTAAAATATAATGATTAAAATGTAATTTTCATAATATAATTTAAATGATTACGGTCCCTGATTATTCATGTTTTAAGTATAAAACGATTTGTTTAGGCAGTACTATTTTTTATATTCTTGCGCCTTAGAATTCTCAACTATTTCAAGCCGCAAAAAATTAACACTATTGTTAATACTTAATTTTAATTTTTGTCGCGATTTTTATGTAATTTTACTAGTATATTTCCTAATTGAAACGAACTTAAATTTGATAATGTTCATTTTGGCATAAATTCAAGATATTTGTATACTAAAACTAGTATATAAATTTAGAATTTCGAACTTGAATCAAAAATTTTGTGAATTTTGACACTGAAAATTCTTGATTCAACCACAAATATGCTTGATTTTTCTCTCAGTGTGGGAGTATGAAAACAACGCAGATTACGTATACGCCCCGCATGGCCCCGAGTCCTCACCTCGACATCAGTTGGCATCGCAGTGGCACAGGAGACACAGGAGGCGGAGGAGCAGGAAGAAATGGCAATGGCATCCTTTGTGCGATTATTGCATAAATTATCACAGTCCGCAGCCACAGCCACACGACTCCCGCCCATCAAATTGGTGCGCTCCAGTGGCGAACTGCGACGTCGCTGTCGCTCCTGTCGCTGCTCCTTCAAGGCCACCAGCGGGGAGGAGATGTTGGAGCTGGAGTTGAGACCCGCCTCGATGGGCTCACGAAACGAGAGCTTCTTGCGCGGCTTGTCCGTCTTGGGACGTTCTAGCATAATGCCAACGGCATTCACTGGCAATCCTCCAGCTCCATTTCCTCCTCCTCCCACTCCCACTCCCCCTCCTCCTCCACTGCCACCGCTGCTCAAACTGGAGCTGCTCTGTTGCTCGTAATGCGAATCACTCAAAGATTTGCGACGCTGCAGCATGTGACGCTGCTCGGAGCGCTGATACAGCTGCTGGGCACGACGCAGTGCCTCCGGCGAGGCCTCGTAGTGCTGGTCGCTGGGCAGCCGCTTGAACTTGAGACGCGCCTTCAGCACATCGCCTCCTCCTCCCGAGGAATTCGAGCTCGTCGAGGATTTCAACGTCTTGCCAGCTGCTGCCACGGGCTGTTCCTTCTTGATCAGATACACGGTGTTCTCCTCATCGTTGAATAGAATGTGCCTCGGCTTGCTGTCTATGTAAGTGTCGTCCAGAAAACGTCCACCGCCATTGCCATTGCCATTCCTGGCTTCATTCTCCACACAGCCAATAAGTTCACGTATGTCGAGACTTTTGTTTCTGGCCAGTTGCTTTTGCTTTCGCTGCTCCTTCTTGGCCAGGGATAGTGGCGACTGTGGCGGCTTCTCCCGCTCCTTGTCCTTGGGCAACTTGTCCTTGTCGCCCGCCAAAATGTCGCGTATTAAGCCGCCGCCACTTCGGAATATATTCCGATGATAATGCACTTCCGTTTCTTTTGCCACTTCCGCTTCCTGTTTGCTGCCTGTGGCAGTTGGCGAAATTGTCGCCTTGCTGCGACTTCGGGGCCAGGGCAAAAAGTCAAAGGCCTTGGTAATGGGACTGCGTGCATTGTTATTGGAGTCCGCCAAATGTTGTTGCTGCTTTCGCTTCAGAGCTGGAGGCGTGCCATTGACGGCCATGTTGAGACTCTTCTCATGCTTCATGGCCAACACGGCAACGGCGCAATGAACTGTTGCCAAAATATGTTGCCAACAACTTGGCCAACTTTTGTCCACTTTTTATTTATTTTATTTCTCACTTTTTATTCTCACGCGCTTTCACCGAGTTCAATGCTGTTCAATGCGGTTCAATGTTTCTGTTTCTGTTTCTGTTTCAATATTTTTGTTTTCAATAATCGCCGCCAATTAAGAGACTATTAATTTCATAATTGTTTAGCTGTCTGTATTTGGATATGGATCTGTATATGTGGGCTATTGGAGCTCCTTGGCCCAGGTTGTTCACACATTTCCCACATTTCTCGCACCTTCTTCAGTTCAAGAACACATTCTTTTGTTTTCACACAATTTTTAAATTTTTCACTTTTTATATTTTGATTTTTGATTTATTTTTGTATTGATTGCCTGCGCAACTTTCAATTGTTTTTGCTGCTTATGCCTATTTATAAATGTTTCGATTAGTTTTTAATTATTTACTTTGATTTTATGTTACTATTTTTTTTTATATTTAGAAATTTCAGCCAGCTGCATTTGATTTCTCTGATTTGTGTCAATCTCTTGGGACGTTTTGTTTGCTTTAATCATTGTCAGACATCAAATGCTAAAGTGAATGATTTGCATTCGTTTCGAATACACTCGTATTTACTCGCATTCAGTGCATGAATCAGCTGATTGCATTTTGACTGGCACAAAGACAACATTTTGAAGGTCTTCTCCTCATTTTAAAACAAAATTTCTATAGAATTATGCTTAGTAATCGAACTGCGAGAGCTTTTGCAGATTTCGTGGAAAACTAAATGAAACTAAGTAAATTTTGCATTGCTTTAAATATATATTAGTTTTTAATTTTTCAGAGACACTTTAATATTTTACTAAACTCCGTAATATATATTTTTATACTTTTTAATTTTAAAAGTGTAATTTTTGATCAAAGTAAAGAGCTAGCAAAGGGATCAGATTTAAAATATTTTATGCGGATAAAGCGTGGAATAGAAGCTTCTTTTGTATTGCTATCTAATAATAATTGAACTAATACAATTTAAAATAGCCCTAAATTGATAAAAGAACGGTCAATAAAATATATTTTTATTCAAAAACTTTAATTGTTCGACTAAAAAAAACGGCGAAAATTAAATATTCGTGTTAATAGAAAACAAAACTTTGTTTTGTGTTTTTTAAATTTTCTCTGAAAGTAAAAAGTTAAGTATTCAAGACAAATGTTCTTGATATTAGAAACTAATCATTATTAAAACAGTGAAATGAATTTTAAACATTTTTAAAAGATTTATTTTATAGCTTTGTAAATATTAAATTACTTTTTTTCTGGTATACTAATTTAACTTCTTCCTTAAAAAAAACTATATGATTATATGATCTATATTATATTATATATATCTAATTATATTATTATAATACAGTATATCTGCTCTAGAAACACTTTGTGAGGGAATTTAATATTCGAGTTGCCGAAAAAACACATTTTTTCTAGCTATTTGATAATAGAAATCGCAACGCATAAATCATTTTGCTCGACACTTTTTTGGGCATCTTTAAATGTTGCCTGTTGCTTTATCTTGCTGCCAGTTGAGTCCGTTGCCAAGAGTCTGTGTTGAATACACTTTTTTGGCTTGTCCATCAATGTTAATTGTGCTGCAGAGCACTTTCTGGGGCGACAACAACAACAATAATAATAACAACTACAATTTTCAGCTAGTAAGTAAGGAGCACGACATTAACGAGACATCAATTTGAATTATTTTGACAAGCGCAGACAGAATTACGCGTTGTTTGCACAACCAAACAAGAGGAATTACAAAATCGTTGGCACTTAAAAATCTGATTTATATATGTATATATTTAAATCCCTTAGATAACATTGCGTATACGCAGTGTATACGTATCAAAGGTGGCAAAACGTGTCGATTGATTGCCTCTCTGTCTATCTGTCTATTCATCTCTCTCTTTGCTCTTCATTCAAATCAACTGACGCAACTGCAAATAAATCAAATCAGCAACTGTAAAAATCTCAGCTGAATTGGCTTAAAGTATGTGGCAATTTGCATTTAGTTACAGCGCCACTTCAAATGAAAACTTAAATAAATAAGCAGGCGAGTTTTCCATCTTTTCACTGGAAAACTACTTGAATATTTATGGTATTTATGCAAAAAGAAGATCGTTAACAAAAAGTTTGCCATCAAGTCGCTTCTGTACACATAAATACAGATTTATGTATTTATTTGATTTTTAATTTCCATTTGACTTTTGCAAAAGCTGCCAGTTTTTATTTTGCTTGTTTTTGTGTTTTCATTTCGTTTTGTTTTTCTTTTGTCATAAGGGAAAATTTTTACAGAAAATCTTTTACGCCACGCATACATATGTAAACGGTTCGTTGCTCGAGCTCTTTAGTGCCGCATATTTATGGCCAAATACACTGCGCCAAAATGTGTGTGTGGAGAATGGGGTATGCTCAAGTTGGGTGCAATTTAGCAGAGGGAATTAACCCTTAACAGCCCTTTTTAACCCATATCTGCAACATATCGATTTTACTCATATATTTCGGAATTTGGAATAAAAATGTGCAATGTTTTAAATTTTATGGGTATCTGAAAGATACATATTATTTAATTCTTGTGTCTATGTTTCATATTAATATGTTTTTTCCACATATTTTGTAGTTTTTTGAAATTGAACAGCCTTTAAATAATTGTGTTGCAAATTTCACTATTTTATTTATTTAAGAAAAATTAATTACTTCTTTTATTAATTTAAAAAAAAAAGTTTGCATCATAAATATATATCAAAAAGTGCCAAACATAAAAAAATTGTATGCAAGAAATTTAAAAAACTAAGTAGAATTGTATTTTTAAAAGTCAATTTTAAATTTAAAAAAAATAATAACTTGGCACATAATGGGTTAAAGATATTTGTACTTTTAATTTTTGATACTAAGTTAATATGATGCAAATTATATACTATTTATATTAATACTATAATTGATCAAAAAGTGAGAAAAAAAAAAAAAAATGCAAACAAGAAATTTAAGAAACCTAGAATTATCTAATTCTTTTTTATTTAAAAAAATTAAAAACGTGGCGCTTAAGGGGTTAAAGGGCAACTGCAAGCTGTGCATTTACAGCGGTGGCCAAAAGTATTTTGGCACCCTTTAAAGTTAGTTCTAGCCAAATTATGAGCTTACTTCATGGAAAGTTTGGTATCAATGGAAAGGTATTTTGAATTCCTTTCGAATGATGTAGTACTTTCCTTAACCCATTAAGTACCCATTGAAATTTTCGAATATTTGTAAACGTCAACTTTTAATTAGTAACTGTAATTTTTAGTAAATTAGTAATTTTATAATTTTTTGAAAATGGCGAAAAAGGCACTTTTTCCTCACTTTCATGCAAAAAGTGCCTTTTTCGCCATTTTCAAAAAATTATAAAAAATACTAGCGAAGAGATATTTGAAAAATTTTTTTTGCAGTTACTAATTAAATTGTTTAAAGAAACTTTCTGCATCAAAACATTTTTTTTGAAAAATCGAGAAAAAAAGTTGAAAAAGTTGACGTTTACAAAAATTCGAAAATTTTAATGGGTACTTAATGGGTTAAGGAAAGTACTACATCATACCAAAGGAATTCAAAAGACCTTTCCATTGATACCAAACTTTTCATGAAGTAAGCTCACAATTTGGCTAGAACTAACTTTAAAGGGTGCCAAAATACTTTTGGCCACCGTTGTATTAACTGCCAAGGATTTTATGGCGCAGTTGCTGCTGCTGTTGTTTTACTGTGGCCATAAGTCGTGACTGTGGCAAGGAACCACAACAGCAACCACAGCAACCACAGCAACCACCGCAGCCGCAGCAGTTGTTGCTGCCACACGTTGCACGTTGCACGTTGCAAGCTGTAAATTTCGCACGTGGTTTGTTGTGGCTTAACATGCATTTAACATGCCAACGACAGTTGCTAATTAACTTTTCATTAGTCATGAAAGCCAGAAGAGCATACTCAGAATTTTATTTACTTAAAAGAAAACACACAAATACAGATTTCAAGTAGCCGGAGACTTTTCTTGTTATACAACCACACACACAACCACACACACACACCACTCAAGCTGCCTGTGTTCGATTTTCGAAATACTTTAAAGCAGGCTATTAAAATAATGGATCTATTTTGGTTTTAAATGCAAAAACACAAAAGCAGAAAATAAAGGAAAAAAGCAAAAATCCGCAGACTAATTGAAAATTCAACGATTGTGGCTGCCATTTTGGGGCAAAACACAAACACACACACACATATTGAAACAACTCATATATGAGAAATTATTGTAATCCAAAAGGCAACTCAATCAAAACTTTGGCTCATTTGTTGTTAATTTTCTAAGATTATAAATAGCGTGGAAAATTCATACATAAATATTTCAAGGCACGTGTTTTTTTTTTGTTCTGCTCTCTGATTATAATTTATTTATTTATTTTAGCTTTTTTAGCTACCTGCGGGCTCATTAAGAATTTCTTGCGTGGGCAGCTTGAAGATGATGGAAATCGAAATTCGAAATGGAAATGAAAATGAAAATTAAGTTTGATTGAGGCATTTTTAACGATTAATATGCATAAACAAGTTGCAAAGTGCGTCACTTGTGAGTGTTTTTTTTGTAATTTTTATTGTTTTATTCTACTTTCAAAGCAGACAAGGTCTAACATTTGTTTATATTTCAAACATAAATGGCACTAATTTAACTATTTATAGACAACTCTCCCTTGGGCTGGTTCTCGACACGTTTGGCGACTTTTGTGTTTGGCAATTAATTTTCCAGCGTTCTTTTGACAATTTTCATTTACTTTTGAAGCTAACATATTTAATAATTTGCTGCTGTTGTTATTGTTGTTGTTATTATTGTTGTTGCTTAACTGATTGGCCATCGCCTGTTGATGGCGTCAGCGAAATTCATGACAAACACTTTTGTTGGCGTATGTTTCACATTTGCTTTTATTTTATTTTCTGTTGTATTTTCATTTTCAGTTTTTATTTTCAACTCAATGATCTATGGACTAGCGAAATATTTTGTTTAAAGCATTTGACATGCCATTGCCTGAATTTGTTTAATTAATTCGCATTTTATATTTTTCAAAATTTCATATGCAGCTGGCAGAAATTTCTATATTTTGATTATTTATATTTTGATGATTGTTACCAAGTTTTTTTTGGGTTTTGTTTTTATTTTTACACTACACTTGACTGCATTTTAGACACACACGAAATTGCATAGTTTGTATATATATATTAAATATTATGTTTTTATTTCAAACGCACGTCTGCAGCGGCGAAAAGTCGAAAATAAACTGGACAATGGCCGCGAAAACCGCTGGCGATCTGTTGGCTGATTGGTTGGATCGTCAGTTAGCCGGTTTTCGCTTCGGTTTTTGGAGCTTTCGTTTGGCCAACAAAAGCTTTCGCCACTCAGCTGTTAACGCGGCCGTTTATATTTTATTTTTCTATTATTTGGCGAGCGGCAACACGCTGCGTTTGTTTTGGTCTATTGGTTTTATATTCTTGTGTTCGATTGCCTGCTGGGTTGCTTTGAGTTGCGGCGTCGACATGGCGTATGCGCGATTTGTTGCTTTGGCCATGCAGATGGATTTGTGACGTCACTGCTTTGTGTTTCGCGGAAGTAAACAATGCTGCTGCTTTTCATTTTCATCTTTATAATTGTTCACAGTGATTTGGTAGCTTTGGCTTTTGCTTTGGCTTATGTGCGGCTGCCTTAGCCATAAATCAAGCGCTTTCAGCACATTGTCTGCTGTTTATTTTGACGATCCTGACGATACCATAATAATACAAAGTGCAAATTGCGTTGCACTTTCTGTTCGGCGTTCATTTTCGTGTGTGTGTGTGTGTGTTTATTGTCGTTTATCGCTGCACTTAGATCGCCCGACTGACGCACATGGCGTATACGCAATATACACAATATACACGTACATTTGTAGTAAGGTAAGTTCAGGTATTAAACACGTGCCACACTCATGTGTGTGTGTGTGTGTTTAACATGCTCTGACTTGGCCTGGCCTTAATTTACCGTGTCACTTGTCAGCCATTTCGACAACCTGTCCTCTGTCCTCTGTCGTCTGTCGTCTGTCTTTTTAACCCGAAATGCTTTTGTTAATTGAAAAACTGTGTCGAAAATAGAAATGCCAGATTTGACATTGCCTTAAAGGCAAAGTTGAAGGCCAAAACAGGGGCGTGTCTCATTCTGTAGATGAACCACAATTATAGCAAATCAAAACAAATGCATTTCTGCAGAAAATGAAAAAATATGATAAAAATATTAGTGGGATTCCGGTAAACGTTTTTGATTTGCTTTTGATTATTTTTAACCAAATATAAATCAGTTGACGGAACGACCCTTTTTGCACACTGATTATTTTTTGATTTCGTGAACAGCTGACAACCTGGGCGAACAGCTAATTAACAACTAAAAAGTATACAAAAATGGGCATAATTGCACAAAATGCCGAAAGAAAGTCATCGAATATGTTTTTATTGAATATTCGTAGATTTACAATGGCAAATAAACACCAACTGTCACATCAGCTGTTCGAAACCAAATCAAAATGAAAAAATAATCAGTCTCAGAGCTGATTTTTTGAAATCAATTAGTAAGACCACATTTCCCTGATTTGATCTGGGCACACTGAAAATTTTGTATAGAGCAGCTGTGAACAGCTGCCTGAAAAATCAAAATCAAATCAAAAGCAAATCAAAAACGTTTACCGGAATCCCACTATTATCTAAAAAAAACTTTAATAATTATATAAAACAAGTTTTTTAGCTCGATAATTTGTTTGCTTAGCACCCGAGTTAATTAAATTGATTTTCATAAAACTTTTTCAATGCATTTTATTTAAAGAGTTAAGTTAACTAATTATTTGATTGATTTTAATTAAATTTGAATGCAGAATAAATTCGGATCAAAATGAAAAACCAATTGTAAGTTGGTTCAGATTATACAAAGTTGAAAGTTGGTTTGATTTTCGATCTATTGTAGAAACTTTACAATTAAAAAATTTACGTGTATCTTTTTGTTTTTACGATTATGATTTTTTCTTTGAAAATTCATTTCTTAAAAAAAAAAACTCGATAGATTGGTATTATTTGAAGACATATTGATGACTCAATTTCTTTTTTGACGATTTTTAGATATCGTTATTAAATTTGATTAACTGTTTGAATTTACATTGCTTATACACTGTAAAAGATATTTATTTATTTGATCAAACTCGCGGCCAAAACATGATGTGAACTAAGTGAGGAGGGAGGGGGAGTATCGTTGACTGCCGGTCGCCGCAATTTTGGTCAAGTTTTTATTTATCAAATGGCGACCAGACATTGGCCGTAGTATACGGAAATGTGGCACACCGCCTGACCGTCAGTCCGATTGGACAGAGAGACACAGAGACAGACAGACAGCTGCGTCTTAAATTTGCTGTTTGAACATTGTGATTTTAAATTTTTAATGCCAAGTAATGTGACTGAGAAATGTGTCTGCTCTCTGGACACTGATGAATGTCAATGGCTGAGAATTGTCATTAGCAATTTTAGACGAGTTTTTGATCAGGAGACACATAAGACAGAGAAAAAGAAGAAGAAATGGAACATTTCAATTATTTAACTATGAATTAAATTAAAAAACTAACAGGAATTGTTAAAGCTAGACAAATTTAATTATGATAATATTAATTATAATATTCTCTTCAAATATTTTGAATTAAATTTTAAGATTATAAAATTTATCATAGCCTAAGAAACTGTTTTTAAATTTAAGTATCGTCTCTAAAATTTGTTAGTAATTTAACTATTAATCAAACCAATAAACTAGCTAGAGTAATTAAAGCTAGACAAAAGTTAAATAAATATAAATATGATTATGTTTACAATCCAAGTTATCAATCCAAAATATTATGTTTTCACTTCAAATATTTTGTATTATCTTTCAAGTCTGTAAAGTTTATCGTAGTCTATCAAAAACTTGCTTTTCATTTAATCATAAATATGTATGTATATCTAAAGCATCTAATGTTATTACTCAGTTGTGCATATCGCACTTATTTGTTTATTTAACGCTTGCTTGCGGTTTTCTCCACAGTTTTCCCCGCTGGATTTGTGCCAAATTTGTGCATACGAGAGAGAAAACATTTCGCGAAAAACGGGACAGTCCAAATGTCATGTACAAATGTGTTTATATATAGACTAGAGATGACTCGGGAGGAGGCAATAAGTAACTAAGTCCAAATAGTGCAACTTGTGGTTATTAAATATATTCGCAAGTGACAACTTTTTGGCAAAATGCAAATGGAATATTTGATGCGACACTTGTGCTTAATTTATTAAGTAAATAATCTGAGTATGTTTTGTATGGATTAAAATACATAAATCAAGTGAATTATTGGCTTACCTTTTTGTGACTTTTGAATACGGAACACTTGAATGTATCCGTGCTGGCATCGCGTGCAATGTAGCTGAATATTTTGAGATCGCTGCTGTCGTGGGACACATAAAATATTCTATAGATGGGATGATTGAGCAACTCGATTTCCTCGGGGTCATTGGTCCAGTTCTTTTTCTGTCCATCAAAAAAAAAACAACAACAATAACAAAATGTCAGTCATTTGTTTTTTGTTTTTGTTTACCAAGAATTGATGGATGAGTGTAAATAAAATAAATGTTGACTTTGACTTACTTTTCGTCGACGTTTCTTGAGCACAACACGAACGCCGTTTACCGATATTTGTATCGTCACCTTACGCTTCTTCAGATTCTGCACTTTACACTCGTACTACAGAGAAAGAGAGAGAGAGAGATGGAAAGAGAGAGAGTGAGACAATGTTATAAATGTCACGCATTCGACTGTGGGGAAATTGATGAATTTTCAATTAACATTTGGCTGTCTTTGACGTTTTGCCTCTAATGGCAAGACATGACAATAACAAGCGCCATATTAGCCGCGCCCCAAATGGCAGCCAGACAAGGCTAATACTTACACACACACACACATAGATACACACATGTCGAAGCAGCTAACAATATTTAAGGCAACTCAAGCACGATTCAAGCAAGTCGTGAAGAAAATCTGACACACAGAAAACTGCTGTGTGTGTATATGTATGTGTGTGTAAGCATGTAAGCATGTCTGTTGCGCTGTTGCTTTGACTCGGCCGTGGCTTGTAACTGTAATCAAAGCACATGACATTGACAATGGCGCCAGGCCAAATACCAAAAAAAAGTATTGCCTGCTTTTAGGCGGCCCTAGAAACTCAAGGAATTTAAAGAAAAGTTTAATTGGCAGTTGGGCAAAAGTTTTGCTTGTTTCCAATGCGGGATAGCAACTTTGTTGAAGCATAAAGCATGCAAACAATGAGTTGGGCATACGCGGCGTATGCTTAATATGCCGTAGATAACACTCACCCGTATGCGACGCATGGCCTGCACAATTTCGGCTCGCGTATTTGGCCGTGGTACTTCCTCCCAACCGACGAACTGCAATTAAGGAAAGATAATACATTATTATTAAACATTTTAAAAAATAATATAGAATACAATGTATTTAGTTTCAGTTTAAAATTTACCATTTGATATTATTAAATTTAATTGTTGCATTTATATTAAATAAAAAATATTGTATAATAAGTTTCAGTTTCACTCTTACATTAATTGGTAAGAAATAAGAACTATAATCTTATTAAATATTAAATGAAAAATTTAGAATAATAAATTTCAGTTTTAGAGTTGAATTTAACATATTATTTTATAAAATTTAATTGTTAAAAAATAGACGAATAAATAAATTGGAAAATATAGCATAAAAAGTTTCACTTTAAAAATTTAATTTAAAATTGTATTTTATTTAATTAAATTGTTAAGAAATAAAAACAAAACATTTAAAAAAAAATTTTATACTCGTATTTTAAAATGATAATTAAATAATATAGAATAAAATTTAAATTTAAATTTAATCGGTAAAAACAAGAACAATATATAAAATAAAAAAATGGAATAATAAAGTTTCATTTTAGTTTTAGAAAAAAAATTTAAATTATTAACTTTTGAGTTAAACTCAAATTTCATAGTTTTTACTTTATTCCTTTTAACTTTTTGCCATCTATTTTTATTAGATGTTTAATAAATACATTTCATTACTTTAGGTCTACCTTAAACAGTTTCTTAAACCCAACCAAAATCTTACTCTATATTTCGACCCTTCGATATGAACTTTCTTAAACACTTTGTAGGATTGCATCCCTGATTATTATCGCTCCCTGGAGTACCCTCTGAAACTGGCTGCATAAATAATAGCTAAGCCCATTGGCGCCAGCAAATAAAACAATTTCTGCTGCTGCACAAGTTTATGGCACCTCCCAGGGGTTGAAGGGGTGGCGGAGGAGAAGTGGGAGGTTTATAGAATGGAAGAGGGGGAATCCCAGAGGCGGCAGCTGGCACAAAACTCGCAGTCCGTGTGCATATTTATTTATTTATAGGCAACTTTTAGCGACTGTTGCTAATTGCAGCCACTGAACCACTGCCAAAAACAACATTAGCCTCGACACAGTAATTATAATTATAATTACATAGTGCGAAAATAGTTTCAAATTTAATGCAAACAACAAACAAACAAATGTGATGCAAAAAGTGCAACGCATTGCGGCCCTATTTTTTGGCAGCTAAAACAGGCCAAAAGAATGGCCAACAAATTGACGTCATTAATTTCAGTTTCAATAACTAATTTTTTCAAATTTTCGTTTTCATTTTCATTTGTCTGCCACTTGAAGAATTTTATGTGGCTGCATTTGACATATTGGCCAACAAATTTATGGCCAAAAATGAGACAAGATACAGAGCAACAAACACATTTTGTGCATATGTACAATTGTTGAAAAATAAATTGCAATTTTCACGCGTAAATTGTGCATTTTGTCAAGGATAACGAATGCGTAGATATGGACCTAGATTAAAGCATTTTATTACAGTGACAACAACAATTTAAATGAAAATGACATGGCTATAATACGGAGAGAGAGAGAGAGAGATAAAGAGGGAGACAAAAAGACAGAGACAGTGAGCGATAAAATTGTTCAACGACACGCCCTCGAAGGTAATAAAAACAAATATTTATTATGGTCTCGGGCTTAGTGTACTTAGTTGAGTCCTTGTTTGATCCTGAATATCCTTGATATCCTTGTCAATCTGTTTGTCTTTCGGCTCATTGTGAATCTATTGTCTATTGTGAGTGAAATTTGCTGCGCATTTCTTTTGAAATACACACATGATAAATGTTGCCCATAATTTTAATTTTAGATACACAACTTTTGGGCATGGCGTGTGCCAGATCCAAAAGTTCAACACATTAACACCTTACAAATGGCCCCCCCTCCTCTGCCCCTGCCCCTTCCCCTTCTGCCCTTGTCTGTCGACATTACCTGATTCCAGATGTCAGGCTATAAATAGCTTAGCAAATGTTTAAAATTCATAGAAAATAGATTTTGGCATATTGGCAGAATTAATAATAAATTGCCAAAATGAAATGCTTTCAAGCCACAGACAAACACATACACAACATACACAACACACACACACGCTCACACACACACTATCAAAAAATGTATAATCAATCCAAGCAAATTATTAGTTTTACACATAAGTTCATTAACATGAAATAACATTATGTGTGGATTTATTTATAGCCAACTGTCGAATTCAAAATAAAACATTTGTTAAAAGATTTTGGGATTTTAATATTTTTTAAATGATTTCGTATAATTTAAAAAAAAAATTGCTTTAAATTCACAGATTTTTTAAACATTTTTCAAGATGTAGAAATTAAGTTTATAAAGATTTTTGTAGAAAATGAGTTTTAACAGAATTTTAAAGGCTTTAAAGCCTTTCTGAAATTAAAAATTCAGTTTATTTACTATTTATCATTTTTAAACAATTTTTTATTTTAAATTTTAATTATATTCAAATATTTATTTAATAATTACAGAATTACTTTAACATTACATTTTTAAAATACAAATTTTATTACCTAATTTGTATTTTAAAAATGAAAAGTATATATTATACTGAACTTTTCCCGCTTAAGTCGAAAACTAAGAAAATAAAAGTTATTTTCTCTATAAATAAACGCTTAAAAGTTCCTAAAAGCAGGATTAACTGTTGCACTTAAAGCTTTAAATTCTTAACTGTTTGGCACTTGACACTATGTTGCTCTCACTCTAACTAGTTGTAATATTCATAAGGTGCCTTAGTTGCTTTTAAAGAGTATTAACACATTAACTTGTTCGCCTGTTCACACCACAAAGCAACCGAAACTAAATCCATTTAAATAAAACATTCAGTAGATAAAAAAAAGAAATAAAAATAGAGGAAGGGGAATGAAATGGGTATGGGGAAGGATAAATGAAAGAAGAAGTCTCCCACAAATATTTAGATTGCATTAAACTCATGCAAACACACAAAAGGATAACGGATACAGCGCTTATCCTCTCCAGCTATACAAATCCTCGGGCAAATAAAGAAAAAGCAACTCTCGGATTCTCCGTCATCTCAAAAACTTCTCTTTGACCCCCACTATTTGTCTCTTTCCCCCACTCTGTTTACATTTTGAAGTGCTCGTCGTTTTTATTATGCTCTGCCATCTATTGCGATTCGCATCCTTTTTTTCCACTTTTACTTTTCACTTAGAAAACGTTTCACTACAGCGACTTTGGCTATGCAAATGGCTGGAAGGACTTTGTGCGTCGCTTCGTTTAAATTCATTTGCTTTGATTAAAGCCCCAAGCAAAAATGGCCAGCATTAGGATAACGTTTTTATGGACCCTAAAGAAATGCGTGTGTTGTGCTCGTATCTTTTATGGCCGACTTCATAATTTAACTAATAACAAATGTTGCTCAAGACACATAAATTTTATTGATTTTGCAGGTACATAAACCCGACTTTTGTTTATTTTAAAAAACAGCTCACGTTTCGTTCTTCGCCTTTTTTTATGCATATAATTTTATGTTGTCCCTTTTCGTTTATCTAGCAATTGGTTTAACACAATTTTAACTTTTTTTCTGGCTCGATTTTCCATGGAAATTCTATTTCTGTGCATTTGTTTATTTGCGTTCATTTAACATTTTGATGGAAATCATTTTTAAAATGAAATATACAAAAGCAAAAATAACGCATAAAACTTAAAACTCAAAAAGAAATAGACAAATAGAAACCGGCTGCTGTCTGTCTGCTTAAAGGCTGTGACGTCAAAGGTGAAAAATCTGATAAGATCCAAGCAGCATTAATTTTAACGCGCACTGTGCAGCAATTAAGCAGCGCTTAAAACCTGGCTAAAAGCCTGACTAATATCATAACCAAATTAAATGCAAATCCAACGCCAAAACGGGCGCAGATTAAGAAGCGCCGAAGGCCCAAAGCCAAACAGATTAGAACAGCTTAGAAATGCAAAAAAAAAAAAAAAAAATATATAAAATAAATTAAAATCATGAAAATAGAATGGAAAATGTGTGTAAAAGAAATCGCTGCATAAAAAGGATTCAGATTTGGTTTTGCTTTGCGCTTTGGGGCTTTCTTTTTTTTTGTCTGTCGTTTGTCGGTTTGTCGGTGTCTGTTTCGGCCATGGCTAATGGCGCTGCAGGCCAAATGGCATGGACAATGGGCAACAGACTCCAGCAGCCTTTGGGATTGTGTAAGCATTTTGTAATGTGCTTTTCGCTGTTGCCCACTATATAATGTTTACAAAGAAGAGTGTGTTTTAATTTATAAATTATTTAAAAATTTTTAAATACATAACTTGTCGAAGATTTTAGAGTTTAATTGACGAATTAACATATTTTATTTGTCAGTCAATTCTTTTATAATATTTATCTTATTCCTGGGTATCTCTTAGTTGAGCATTGCTCGACTTTCGCATTTTAGCTTATTCTATTTATGCTTTTGGCTGCTTTCGAACAATGTAAAACATTTGTTTGCCCACATTTTTAGCAACGTTGAACATACATTTACCCATTCATAAATATGTATAAATATATATAAATGTATATAAAAGAAATGTATAATTTATCCTTTTACTCTTTTTGCATGACTGGCGCCATTTTGCGCCATGCCGCAGGGCAACAAATTGTTTTAAGTACTCAACGCATTACATTTAAAAGCGGATTAAGCCGAATTTAAGCGGCACTTTAATGAAAATATGATTAAAAATTTAATTAAGTAAGTTTTACTAAGTAAGTATTAAATAAAACTTTAAATGTATTTTAAATATGAATTTAAATTTATTTTAAGTTCAACAACCCTCTTTTTAAGTGTATTTATGATTCGTTGTTTTAAATTAAATTTAAATGCATTCAATGCTCGCAGTTGTAATGAAAGCGCTCTCCCTCTCTCTCTCCATCTCGCTTTCACAACTGGCTGTTTAACGATGCGTTTTCAAAAATATCGTTGCATACTTTCAGGCGGCGCCTGGAAAATGTACAGCCAAAAGCAAAGAGAGCATGCGATGGCTGCTCTCTTAACTTTGTTTGCGTATGTCAAACAACAACAACAATGTTGAAAATATTGTATGTGAATAATTTTTTTTTTTTTTTTGAATAATAAAAAAAAACAAACAAAAGCGGAAAATAAAAGAACAAAAGTAACTGAATTTTTTTGATGGTTTTCGCTGTTTATTGAAACATTTAATTGGACATTTTGTGGTTGCCATTTTCAGTGCAACACAAATTTAGTTATTTGCTCTCTTTCTTAATTTTTTGCGGTTTATGCCAGGCTGTAAATTAATAATTGGCCAGCACAACTTTGTTTTCTCTTTTGTTTTTAAGCACATTTGAGCATAATAAAGTCGAGTCCTTTTATTTTTACATATTTTTCGCTTCAAGTCATAAAAAATGCACAAACGGAAGAAACATTTAAAAGCTGAAAATTAAAATCAACAGCGCAAAAAGTTAAAAGTGACACGAAGAGCTTCTTCTTCGTCTTCTTCTTCCTTGCTGCCAAGTTTTGCCAGCAGCCAAAGGAATTTCCGCTAATAATGTTAATTCCATTCCATTCCCCCTCTTTTTACACTCCCCCTCCCCTGAGACCAACGCAGATAATCAGCGGTAGCTAAGAAGGCGCTGCCACGCCCACTTCACTTATTGTTTAGCTTTCATTCTTTGAGTTTTAGTTTTGTGCGCTGCGTTTCCTTCCTTCCTTATTTCCTTCCTTTCATTCTTGTTGTTTTTTGTTTTGCTTTGTTATGGCCACAGCTTCAACTCCCTCCCCTCCCCTTTCCCCCCTCCCTCATTATCATTCTACTGCCAACTTAATGATAGCTGCGAAAACTTTTTGCGGCTGACTTTTTTATGTTGTTGTGCATAACTTGAGGCGCTTTTGCAGCACTGCGTTTAATTTAAAACAATTATTTGTTAACTGAAAATGGCCCATCTCAGAGTCGGCCAGAGGCCTCAACTAACCACACCAAATCAGGCCAGGCTAAGCAGCATCCAATTTCCAGCTTAAGATACTTGGCAACCGTCTCGGGCAAATTGCAGTTTTAAATCTTCCTCTCGTTTCGTTTCGTTTCGTTTCGTTGACGCCCCAGCACAAAATAATTTGATGCTAGTTTTCTACCCAAACATTTGAATGGCAACATTTGGTCAGAAACGAACTGCAAACAAATGTTAAGTTAAGTAGCGCAATAAATCAACTTGGCTTGTACCCTACTTAGGAGCAGCTACACTGAGAGAAAAAGGCGTACTTAAAGAAGGTTCAACTGAACTTGAATTAAGTATTTTCGACAATTTAATTACATACTTGATATAGGTAAGAATTACTGAACATGAGCATAAAAGGTCTTTAACCAAGTGCTAAAATTCTGTATATAAGAACAAGGAATCTTAAATCAGGTAAGACTCTAAAATTACATAATAAAAGTACCAAAATTCTTTGACTCACAGATTGAGTTCGTGTGAACTTAAATCAAGCACTTTATTTCACTTATTTTTTTTGGCGTTTTCTGGCTTAGAATTCCCAAATGGTTCTGGCTTGTCTGCTATGAGGATCAGAGACTTTAAAACTATATTTCAAAGTATAATTGTACTACAATATATTGCTTTTAAAATTTAAATGTAATTTAAAGTTTGAAAATACTAATATACTTAGATTTCATCCTTAAAATTTGATACTTGATATAAGATTTAAATGCTTCACTTTAGTAATTTCAAAATAAGTGAGAAATCAAGTTCTATGTGTTTCGTTTTAAGTACGACACACTTGATATTTTCCCTCTGTGTAGTTTTCCTCTCACTAAGACAAAGTCAAATTCAACAGCTAAATTCCAGGTGCAAAAGCATTTAAACTTCAAGTTGGCCAACTCATGTTTCTGCCTGTTTCTGCTTGGAAATAAAAAAATGCAGTTAAACCTTTTGACTCATAAAATATTGGCTTAGAGTTCTTAAGCGTCAGTTTAAGCTTTCTTCTGCTAAGCGCATTTGCATTTTCCACAATTTTCCGCATTGATTGAGATTCGTTTATGGATTTTTGTTTCGTTTAAGGCGTTTAAGGCGTGTCCGTTGCAGTTAAAGCCCAGTTAATAAGCTGTTTCCGGTTACAACTTCAGCTGACACACTTCAAACACGGAGACAGAGACAAACAACAATTACGACTCGACTTTTTAAGCGCTTTTCACACTCCACAAAAGCCATATAAATAATAATGGTCGGCTATAAGTAAAAGCAAAGCGATAAGCAATCATAAAAAAAGTTATACACAATTCTTTGTTTGTTCTTTGTTGTAACTTTCGCTAGACTTCTCCCCTCCCCTTTGCCCTCTGTCCCTTGCATTGTAATTGTAATTGTAAGTGTCAAGTTTTATTAGCTCACAGTCTCTCTCTCTCTCTCTCTCTCTCTCTCACTCATAATTCTGGTTCAATGCACCCCGAGGCAACAACACTTCAGACATATTACGCCCATATCAATTTATAAATCAAATTGATAGAAACAACAACAATGAAGAAAAGTTTCTTTTGAATTGAAAATTGAAAAGTAAAAGTTTCAACGGCTGCTGGGCCAGCATTGACCCACATACTATATGTTATTATCCCACATATTTCCACTATGAATTCTTACAATTATGATGCAAATATGCAGCTGCAACATAAGATTACATATGATGTGGGGGGAATGTGAAGAGAAGGGGGAAAGATTAAGAGAAAGACACATATGTAAGGGAGACCCAAGAAATAACAGAAGAAATAAGAAATGCAGCCAATCTACACTGATAAAAGTAAACGGTTACTAAAATCAAGCATTAATTAAAGTCATATTATGTAACTTAGTAGGATATAAAACTAAGATAAATTATAAAAAAATTAAGTATGTACACTTTTTCATAATTTATATTAATTTGAACTTATAATTTTTAAAAGCAAATTATATTAAAACATAATGTACAAACTTAAATTTGTATTTATATAATTTGTTTAAATCTAATATCACATTAAGTTATTTTTATGTATCTTAATTTTTAAAAGTACATTTGGTCACCTGCTCGTGGTTGACGTTAAATAAATAAATAAATGTTTGAAAAAGTTAATGACCTTACAAATACAATAAGCTCTCTATTTTTTAATAGTCCAAGATAAAAAAGAACAAAATAATAAAATGGAAACATTTTGTTTTTGTTTTTTAGCGAATTTTTCGACTCAAAAATATGCTCTAAAAAATGTGTAAAGAAGAAACATTTTTGTTATCTGTGTAATTATTACAAAAATAGAGCAAAAAGAATAAAAGAAATTTTAATTTTCTGAAGCGAAGCGGAAAATTCTGAATAGTCTGTAATCAAAATCAGACCTCACTTAGCATAGATTTATAAAGTAAATATTTAATTCATACTTATGTTTATTTCTGTTAAATTAGGTACGCTTATAAAAGGTCTATCCAAAAAAAATAAGTAGGTGTATTGGCAACACAGTTGCCTAGGAAAAGTTAAGCAATTATAAATGGCAGGCCAACTTTGTGTGGCAGATCGAAGGAGGCAAAATAAAATCAATAAATAAGCAACTAGCTCAGTCAATGTCAAAGGACCCCAATTGAGAGCCTGTCGAGAGGACCTGCCGCAAGAGCCATACAACAAGCGACAAAGCGCATAAAAGTTGAGTTGAGAGCAACAACAACAACAGCAACAACAACAGAGAGCAGAACAATAAACAACAAGCAGAAAATCAATTGAAGTACTTAAGCAAACACAATGAGGCTAAAAGTACAGGCCGAGTTCTCAATTGTAATACCTACGAGAGTATAATAAAGCCAGGGTCCCAGAGGGGCGTGTCCCACTCCCCCTTTTTTATACAGGAGAGAAAAAAAGCTGAAAAGCTGCCTTAACAATGGCCCAAAACAAGTGGCGTCTAATTTAGCACAGAGCGATTATTTAGATATCAGCCAGCAACAACAACAATGCCAATTACAACAACAATAAGCTGCCAATTTTTTAAAAGTCAGCCCAAAAGAGTGGGCGAACAGAGAGAGAGAAAGAAAGAGAGGGCAACAGAGCAAACATCAATTAAAATAAATAAATTGCGTGGCAAACGGGGCGTATGAGCAACGCGGCCAACTAAACGACCGGAAGCGTTTAATTAGCGGCTTTAATAATTCAATCAGCAATGTGTGTGGCTTCTCTTCTCTCTCTCTTTCGCCACTCTTTCTCCTTCTCTTTGATACATGTGTGTGTTTTTTTGTAATGTGAACCGCTAATTTTTCAACAATTTTAACCAATTTCGGTCGCTTTTTCACACACAAGTGTTAAACAATTTTTAAATGGCTTCGATTAAAATGTTTTAAATTGATTTTTGTTGCTCTTTTCTTCATTTGTTGTTGTTGCTTTATTGTTGCCTGGTCACACTTTCATTATTATTTCGGGTGGGCATTTAATGGGCCACTTCTAAGTCTGAGTAATGAGCTGACTAATGTGCGGTGGCAGGCCATTGAAACGAGCTTGCGGTTGCGGTTGCGAGTGTAGAATGTAGAATGTTCCCTCAGTTGGGGGTTGGAGTTATCGAGGGGGTTGTTAATGGAACGAGAACGACAGTAGCTGACCCTTAAAGGGCTGGGCGTTGTGGTTGCGGGTTGCCTGGCTGCAATTGTTGGGGGTGTTGTTCTGTATCCTTTCTACACTCTGTTTGCATTGCAAAAGGGTAGTTTAGCTGAGTGAACAGGTAGATAAAAGTAGACCAACTTCTTAACAACCTTTATAGAATGTGACAAAATTTTTAAATTTTGTTTGCTTAACTGCCATGTATTTAATGTAATTTAGTTATTGTCACCTGTAAAGACAGATTCTAAATATAAGTATAAGCACGTCAAACATAAAAATTTTGTATATTTAACATATTTAATTTATTAAAATTGGTAATCTAAATTTAAATATGACTATAAGCTCATTTATAAGCTTTCTATCAAAGAACTAAATCAATACATAAATAATCAACAATTAAATTACTGTGAAAATTTCAGCCCTCTAGCTCTTACCGTTATGGCTGTTCATAAATACGGAAAAAGTTAAAAGTGTTGGAAGAAAATTACTTTTCTTTTATTTAGTAAAGTTTTGATGCAGAATCAAATCAAACTCAAAATATGATTAAATTGACATTCCGCAAGAAAGTCGTTTGAGTTTTGACAAATGTATGGCAGTTTTAAATTTTTGAAAAAGTGTCAGGGTATAAGTAAGGGTATAAGTCAGGGTATAAGTATGAAAAAAGTGGACAGTGTTTGAAAAAAATAAAAATTTCCAAATAAATAAAATTATAATGCAGAATTTTGAGATTAAATTTTAGGTCAAAAATAAAACATTAAATTAACATTTCGCAAGGAAAACGTTAACATTTTGACTAAGCCATTGAAAGCGTTGAAGTAATTGAAAATTAACCCTGCAGTGTTGAAAAATCAAAATTTCCAAATTGATAAAATTGTGATGCAGAAACAAATTAGTATTTCAAGTATTTTAAGTTTAAATTTTAATTTCATCTACTTCTACATCACTATTACTGAGTATCTTTCAGTCCAGCTACAACTATATACCAGCACAATTACTTCTCTTCATTTTGGGTTAATGAACTCTGTTTGAGGTTGCTTTTTGGCTTACCCTTAACCCCTTGAACCTTGAGTAGTTTTGTGTAGTTGATCGATATGCTTACCTGCAATAAAATAGAAAATTGTAAGAATTTAGTAAAGTTATTAAGAGTAAAAAGATAAACCAGCGAGTAACTAACTAACTAGATGGCCAACAACATTTTGGCCACAATTGCCAAGCAGATTTGCAATGCGGCTTAAAGCGTTAAAATTGCGAATACCTGCGTGACGTAAATGGAAAAATGCAAGGCAATAAATAAAGGCAAGGCAGAGACAAAGAGACAACAACAAAAACAACAGCAAAGACAACAACAAGGAGAGTTACAAGTAGCCGTCAGTTGGTTGTTTGGTTGTTGGTTGTTTAATGAAAAAACACAGCAGGCTTGGCCAATAGACACAGAGTCAGAGTCAGAGTCAAAGCCAAAATAGCATTGGCCATTGATGCCTGAGAACACACACAGTAAGCCAAGAGCAGACAAAACAAATGGACAGACGGTTGGACAGAGCTAAAGTCATCAAAGCCAGCGCCAAATGTTGGCAATTGCGAAACTCAAACATGGCCAAGCAATGTGGCCCAAGTTGCAACTGGCAACTGGCAACTGCAACTTGCAACTCTCTTGTTGCGCATCAATTTGAGCTGCGTGCGTCTTGATGGCAATTTTCCTTTTTTTTAAGCCTGGCTCTGATTCGACTCTGGCCTTTTGTCTCTGTTGTATTTTTTCTGCTTGTGCATTTCTCCATTTAAGCGGGCGCATTTCACTTTGTGTCGCTTAAAGGCGTCAGTGAAATTTTTGCCACATTTAACACTCACAATTTAACGACGCTGACGATTTGTAGCTCAAAACGTAGACTAAGATTGAGTTTAAGACTGAGTCTAAGACTGATACTAAAACCAAGACTTAAACTGCGTCTGCAATTCATAGTCTAAATGACGGCATCCGGCGTGGCAGCCGTGAGATCTCAACGTTCAGCAACGTTCAGATGAAGTAATTTCATGCAATTTGATACGATTCACAGGGGAGCAGAGAGAGAGAGAGAGAAAGAGTGTGAAGCAGAATGAGCGAGAGGTAGAAAGACAGAGGATAAGCTCTAATTATATTCAATTGCAACTTGTTGCAAGCCGCAAGAACAACTGCAAATTGCCAAGTGCAAAACTCATTTGGGCCAAAATGAAAGCAAACTGTTTTTCGATTAGAAATCTTTGCTGCTGCTGTTGCAAGTAGAACAATGAGACTGACTACTGGCAACCATGTTACGTTGTGTTGTGGCAACTATTAGCTTAGTAAATATAATTACATAGACAGCTGGCATACATTTTGCAGGCATGCAACAAAATGTTGCACAGATTTCAAATGAAAGGAAGGAAGCAACTGCAATGTCAGCATATAATATCTACTATATGTGTATGCACAGGACACGTGCAGCTGAGGCAATCAGCTTGTTAACACACACACTCACTCTCTCACACACACACACACAGGCATGCAGATTACCCACATGGATATGTTAACTGGCTGGCGAACGTTGCGTATGAGCGATATCACGTGGCAAGGCAGCTGCCGGAATTCAAATGCCTGACACGTTGCCAGTTGCACAGAGATAACAGCTCTTTTTGCATCGATATGATTATATGTATGTACGTATATATTTGTTGATTTATAACAGAGATTAATGTCACAAGAGATTCTCAGCTTTTCCTAAATGATAAATATTTAATCTCAAATTTCATAGTTTAGTTTAAATTTATTTCTTTATATATACACTACTGGCCAAATTAATAAGTACATTATTTTTTTTACAAAACAAGCTATTGTAAAAAGCACTTATTGTATAAAAATGACGAATAAGTGCCCTTTAAGCAATTTTCAAAAAATTAAAAAAAAATACAAGCGAAAAGATTTTTGAAAATTTTTTTTTGCAGTCACTCCTAGAATTGTTTGAAAAATTTTTTTGCATCTAAAAATTTTTTGTAAAAAATTGAGAAAAAAAAGTTGACAAAGTAGACATTTACATAAATTCGATTTTTCCAATTGGTAATTAATGGGTTAAGGAAAGTTTTGTGTCATTCAAACGGAATTTGAACGACCTTTCCAAATATATTTTTTTTACTGTGAAGACTTGACTAACAATAGCTTGTTTAGTAAAACAAAGAGTATACCTATTATTTTGGCCAGTAGTGTGCATAATATATTTTAAATTCTGTTCTTATTATAATTAATTTAATTTTATTTAGTTTTCATTCATATATTTTATTCATAAAAAACTTGATATTCTTGTTTTCTGGTATCCAAACTACCAATCATTTTTGTTACATTCTGGAAATTTTCCTTTCTTGACATACATTTTAATACATTCATTATGCCTTTGTTTATACCCAATATAATTTTCTTTGTTTTTCTTTAGCGAAAATTATAAAACAAGTTATTTGATTTTTTTTAAATTTAATTTTTTTTTTTTTTATTTTATTATATTTGATAGTCTAACAAATTGAATGTAACTTTTGCCTTATTTTGGCTTTTCTACATGAGTTATAAATTTAAATAAATCAACTATTTTGCTGACTAACATTGAGTATATCGAATTTCTAAAATATCGACATGTTGACAGCTCGAATTGCAATGCAATTAAGTGTGGCAAGGAAAGCTGAGTTGCAAATGGCCAAAATCGAAATCAATGACAAATCGCCGACAGTTGCCAAATAAAGTGAGGATACTTCATCAAATAAAAAACTGACAACTGATGAAGTTGCCACTGCTGCAGGCTGCCTTTTTCCTATTTCTCCTTTTTCTCTTTTTCTCTCTTTTCTAGCCCCAAAACAATAGACAGCCAGCATTTTTGTGGGTTGGTCGCTTGAACAGTGTGAACAGTGCGGGCCATACATCTATGTCAGCTATTTAACTGCAGCTTATCAAAAACTTTCGCTCAAAGCTCAATGAACCATCAAAAAAAGAACATCAAAATTTAATGTTGCCAACAGCAAGAAAAAAAATTTATGGATTATGAAATTTTTACACTTGGTTGCTTCCACAGAATGTGGCAATTTATGCATAGGCTTTAATTAAATGGAAATGTTGTGTCTTTTAAGGGAAATCAATATGCGACACGCCTCGTACAAAAGGGACAACAACATTTGGGCGAGTCATAAAAAAAAGAACTTTTTTTGGGGGCACATTTAATGACACGCAATGCGCTGTGGCATTGAAATTTTAATAAGAACAAAATGGGTGTGACAATACGAGTAGAACATTTGTACACTAAAAAAAAAATAAAGATTTCCATACTTAAATAGGGGATGTTCAAGTAACATCGAACTCAAAAGCTGACTGCGTTCGGATTTCGGAAAAACTGACAACCAAAAATCTTATTTGTAGTTCGCTTTTTGCAATCTCGGAAATCTTCAAATGAGATTTTTCTGGAATACTTTAAGTTCGTTTTGGGTTTAGTTTAAATCTGTAAAATATCGGGTCACACTAGTTTAAGAACACAAAAATTAATGAACTTGTTTGCAGTACAAAACATTCTTATATTTAAGTACCTTTCAATCTTGAAATATACTAATTTAATTACATGAAAATCGCGTCAAGTAATAAAAGTAAATACCATTAAATAATAGTGTCTTAATGGTATTTATAAAGCTGCTAGATTCTTGTCAATTTTTAGCGGCAAGAATCAGTTGAGAATTCTAAGGGGCAAAATGAAAAAATATTTATTTCAAGAATAATATTCCACAACAATCTTAAAACTTTATGAACAAAACGGTATAACTTCAAGTTTTGATATACGTAATTTAAGGCTAACCTATTTTTCTAAGTGTAGCTAAAAGAACTGACATATGTCGCAGTGTTACATATGTTTGCTTTTATCCGGCTAACGCGTCGTATGAGCGATGCGCGTGTTATGCGACTTTCCAAGTGAAAATCACATGTGGCAAGGCACAAAACAAAACGAGGGCACGCACATTATAACGCAATTTGTGAGGTAGCAAAAAAAAACTAAAGAAAAACTAAAAACGACGCTCGACTTTCCCAAATGCGAGGCACAAATTAAAGCAATTTGCTGATTGGGGGGCAAGTTTCTAATGCTATATTTTTTTGTGCGTTGTTTGCCACATAAGGACACACAACGACAAGTTAAGTTTTTAGAGGCAAAGTCAATGTCAAGGTGTTGCATTCGTGAATACTCATACACGCATTCAATGAATGCATTTTCGCCATGCATTGTTCACATTATTTACGAGTATATTGTTGTTGATTGTTGATTATTTATTTGCCTTGTTGCCGCTCATTAATTATTTATTGAAAATACCACAGCAAGCTGTGACTCAACAACACTCAAATGCTCATTATTTTAATTTTAATTTCACAAAAAAATGCCAGCAAATTTGTGCCAAAGTGGAAAAGCATTTTCTTCTGTTTCACAATTTTAGTTTCAGTTTCCAGTTGCCAGTTTCCAAAGTTCGTTCTGTTTGCTAATTTAATTGTTCTGTAACATGAACTAAATTGTTTAAAAGCTACTGCAAATGTCACTTTCATTTAGGTTGACAGTTTTTTAATTCGATTTTGTCAATCTATTGCCCTTTCCTCTTCCCTCTCCCTCTCTCAGCATCTTCAGAGTTTTCTCGGCAAATGTCTGTCCATTCTTTTAATTGATAAAATTGATTAAAATGTTACTTTACATTTGCGTCAACTGACATTTATCTTAATTGCGTTCGCCCGAGGAGCCAGAGTTGCCAGCTTAATTAAATAATGGCTATTTCGCTTTTTAGCTTTATTTTATTTTTTATAGACACTTCACATTCATGGCATTGGAATTGTCTATAAATTGCCTAGGCCAAAGTCAAAGCATTAGCAAGTGTGATTAATTCTCGAACACACAATTTCCAAATCAATTGTAAAAAAAGAACAAACAAGAAAATGTAGACGGAGACAGAGACAAAGCAAAAGAGAGAGACAAAGTGGAATTTGGAGCCTATAATTTAAAAGAAATAAAGAACATTTTATGGCGAAAACTGAATGATTGATTGATTGGCAATCAAGACACCGTTTGAGCTGTAAAAGCTAGACTTTTTATTATGAAAAAGGCATCGAATATTGAGGAAATGTAAGAGAAAATGTGTTGTATTCATTATTGAATTCGATCAATCACCCTGATGTTTAGTTTCTAAGATTTAAATTTCAAAAAATTTATTTCTTTTTTTTTATTTATTTTATTTTTAGCTTCGACTTAGAGCACTCAACAAAAATCAATGAAATGTAAGATGAAAAATAGCAATTAAATTTATAATTGTTAATTGGAATAAATTATAAAATACAATTTTAAGCTGGTATAGCTTAGAATTTAAGTTCGACATAATTTTCATTCCGTAATAATTTGAGAATAATAATAATATTAATATAAAATTATAAAATAATTTGAATTACAAAAAAAAATAACAAATAAATATATTAATTAATATATAAATAACAAAAAGTCTATCTTTCTATTGTCTTAACATATTAAGTTACATGTTTATCGTTTATCTGGCTTAAAAAAATCCACTTCCGCAGAAAAAGGATTTTTTAGTACTTATTATTTTATTTGTATTTTGCAGTCAATAATTTCTATTTATCTGGCATACCTCAAGTTAAACCAACTTCAAAGCTACAACTGAATTGTATCTCAATTTTATGAACCACTTTAAGCGTAATTCCAGGAAAGCATCTCCTTTTCTTCCACAGCAGCTGTCAACAGTTGATTTCTTATCTCGTCACATTTCAGTCGCTTTAAGCCCACCCGGAAAACCGTCAGGTTTTCCACAACATTCTCATGTCTCAGACGCACCGCAAACTGTCTGTCTTTCACCACCAAAACATTTTACGCGTTTATGTTTATTTAGAAATAAAAAAAGAATTTAAAATCAAAAAAGACTGTGAAATATTTTAGAAAATGCCAAAGATGATAATGATAATCATAATGATGATTATAATGATGATTTGCTTGTGTTTTAGAAAAATCCTTCAATTTTCGGTTTTATTTCTGTTTTATTATTTATTTATGTCTTGTGCCATTGAGCGACTGCTGACACGCCCCCCGCCTTGTCCATGTGTCACCTTGTTGTCATTTTAATAACATTTAATGCGTGTTTGCTTCATGTTGCGTTTGCCTCTTTTTTTGTTGTTTTTGTTGTCTTGTTGCGTCAAAGACACAGACAGTTTCTTTTTTGTATTTCTGAGAGATTTCATTTGTAAAGCATCACATGTGATTTATGTAGCGCGTCGAGTTAAAAATCACTGGCAACGCGGCGTATGCGCAATATTTGGACAAACACTAAAGCCTTGGCCTAGCTTTGCTTTGTTGGCTTATTGAACAGCGTTTGAAGTGTACTTTAGGCCATGTCCTGGCACTTTTTCAAGTGAATGCTGCAATGCACTTGACACGTTTGCCGGGGTTTTGGCCAATGCAACAACATAAAATCTATTTTACTCCCTCTCTTGACTCTTTCTCTGTGCTTGGCATTTTTATGGAATTATTGGCAGACTTTTAGACCTTATTTCTATAAATGCCAGCGGCATTTATTGACTTAACAAATGGAGTTTGTTCAAGCCGCACTCCACTCATTTCACTAATCAAAAGCAATTTTGATCAAAGCACTGAGATAACAGACCAGAAGCAATTAAAGTCAAGTTCAAAGTTTTTCGGCGAAAGGTTAAGCAAAGGTTGCCTAGGCGAAAAGGTAGTTTTGTTGTGTAAGGATCAAGGCACAGCACAGGACATGACAGCAGAGAAATACATATTTGCCTTTGCTTAGGCAGCGTAAACAGAATGCGAAAAAGGATGCGAAGGAAGTGGGAAAGTCTTAAGCAAACTTAATTAATAAATGGCAGACAAGTTGTTGTGCTTCTGATTGCAAGATGTGGCCTGTATTTGAGTGTGTGTGTGTGCGTGTGTGTGTGTGTGTGTGTGTGTGCAATGAATCGAAACTCATTAAAAAGTTTCGCTGTGGTTCCATTGAAGGGCATCAACTGTTGGCAACAGCTGCCTAGCGGAAATGCCACGCCCACTTATACACACACACACACACACAGACACACACACACACAGCACTTGTCAAGACTTACTCTGCTGACAAATAAATTTGAATAATTAAAAGGCGCACAAAAGAAACGCACACACTCAAAAAACAGATGTCCTTTTGCTGCTGCTGCTGTTTAAAATTTTCACTTGGCAGTTGAAGCTGCTCATTAAATGCTGTCATTTAAATGTGCTTCATTATTTTCATTTAACATGGGCCAAAAAACCCAAAGACAAAAGCCAGACAAATAAAGCAAAAGATAAGCAGCCTCAAAGGCCAAAGTAACTGACAGACGAGAGAAGAGAGAAAAGAGAAAGGAAAAGGGAAGGGAAAAGGGAAAGAGGAAGCTGGACAACTGGGCGACAGCTTGAGAAACTAAATATTGTAGAACACACAATGAATTGGCCCAGAGATGCAGATAGAATACACTTGTAGTACACTGAGAAAAATAATTATTATAAAAAGCATTTAGTTATTTAATGTCAACTGAATTCAGGCGACAGAAAAAATATATTATGAATTTAAAATGGGAAATAAAAGAAAAAAAATTAAAAATAGCAAATGCAATTAAAAATACAATTGAAATGATCTAGAATTTACATTTACATTACTATACATATTTTAATTGATAACTGAAAAAATATGTTTATTTAATTTTAAATAAATTTTTTTAACATTAACATTCAAAATATAATTGTCAAATTAAATGGAGTTGTTTTAGAATTAACTAGTAATATATGTCGATATTTTAATATTTATAAATTTAGTTCAATTAAAGATAAATCCGATATTTTAAATATCTAAGCTCCTTTTAAAAGTGCTTTATTTTCCATTTTATAATATCCTAAATTCTCTAGGCCACAGGACTAAGATAAAATCCTACACATATTTTAATTCATAATAAAAAAAAATCGGAATATAATTGCCAAATAAAATGGTATTGTTTCAGAATCAAGATGTCGAAAATATTTAATATTAATAAAATTAGTTCAATTAAATATAAGTCCGATATTTAAAATATCCAAGCTCCTTTTTAAATAAATTACTTCAAACTCCATTTAATACTATCCAAGATAACCAAACACATTCAATCCGTTTTTCCCCCTTTTTTCCCAGTGCATTCGGGTTAGCTCAGTTGAGATGCTTTCGGCCAGATATGAAACTGTGCTGCATTAGACACCGTTGAGGCGGCGTTGCCTGTGGCCACTGTGCCACTAACTGTGGCAGACTTCTTGTGCCTCGAGGCGCTCGTTTAGCTCATTAAAAAAACCAAAGAGAGAATATTTCTAGTTTTGTTTTTGTTTTTGTTTTTGCTCTGCTTGCGACAGCCAACAAGTGCCAAAGTCAGAATTTTAATTTGCCAAACAGACAAAAACACACTGAGAAAACGTTGAAAACATGGCCAACAACAACAACAACAAATACAGGCCTCTTCTTCTTTTTCTTGCTGCTTTTCACCCATTTTCTAGCATTTACAACCCTGAGGGCAAGTGTAAGTAAGGCAAGAGTTGAGTTAGTTAGTTAGTGGCTGTCTCTCTGTGTGTGTGTGTGTGTGTGTGTTTGAGTGGGTGTGTTTGCATAATCATTTTCAAGTGCCTCACAGTCTCCTTCCTCCTTTTACCTTCCCCCCTTCCTTTCTCCTAGCAACATTTGCCCCTCATCATTTAGCCAACAGCAACATGATTAGCCAATTATGTTTGGGCCTCTGCGAAAACATTCGGTTGGCAGCTTAGTGAGCGAAAAGTTTCGACTTTAAGCGACAGCTGACAAAATGTGTTTAATTAAAATTTTAAATTTAACAAGAATTAACATTTATCAACAGCCCAACGCACACTGAATGCTCTATAAAAGGGACTAGAAATAAATGTAATTGATCACAATTTCAGCAACTAAAAGAAAACATTTTAAATGTAAAGTTCCGTTGTTTTAATAAATTTGGAAATATTGCCAAATAGGTAACTAAATAGAAATTATATTCATAACTAACTTGAATTTGTGACATGGAAAAAAACTACGAATTAAGGTTTTTAATGATATTTAAAGAATTGCTAAATAGGTAACTAAAAAAAAAATTATAATTATAATAAACTTATATTTGTGACTTAGAAAAACACTACGAATTATGGTTTTTAATGATATTTAAATAATTTATCAAATGTAATGACTAATATGAATTTTTTATTTAATCAAACGCTAACAAAATTATATATATTTTTTTATTTAAATAATAAAACTAATGTTAAATAAAAAAAAATTAAATTAAAATATTTTTAAGCGCAAATAAAAATTTAAAAGTATGTTTAACAAAGCAAAAGTTTTTAGGTAATTATACAAAATAAAATTTTTAGCTTAACATTTTGCTACTGTTCAACTTTCAACACAAATTTTAAAGACTTAATTTTTTTCTTTGATATGCATAATATGCCATATAATATTTAAGACATCACACCTTTATAAACTTTTCCACACTTCATACCAAAACTAAAATTAACTCAGCCAGAATATGATAGAGCACAAATAAATTAAAGCTTTGAGCGGCAAAAATATGCGTGATTTGCAAATTTAATAGAGCAAAACGTAGCTGAAATTGAGTTACAGGACACCGGCATCCTGTGACAGCCCACAGGACACAGGACACTGAACTGAGCTGTCAGGACATGGCCTAGACAAGGACCTGCATGTCCTGGCTGGCTGATTGCCACTGCTTTACGCATTATAAATTTTTACGTTTATACGAACTCAGTGCACATTTTATTTATGGACAGCAAAAAAAAAGGAAAATATTGGACTGCTGGGAAAGTGTGTCCGGAAAATTCTTGGAAAATATTGAAAATTGTTGTGTGCTTAAATTGGGTTCTTAAGCGAAATGCAAACTGATTGGCAGCTAATTGAAAAGCTTTCAGCGGCCGCGTATCGGGTAGAAAGGGAGAGATGAGAAAGAACAATAAGATTGCGTATACGCCGCGTGGTTTGGCGCTGCCTTTTGATATTTCACAATTAGGCGCCAATCGACGGCATTATTAATTCGCCTTGGCTTTCAATTAAGCAATTAGACGAGCTACAACCGTGCCCGCAAATTTGTGGGCAAAAGTTTTAGGGAACAACTTTGTGAACCGCAACACAAAACCGCAATAAGAAAATAAGCATAGTCGTAATATGCATAAAAGTTTAAGAAAATTAGGCCATTTATGAGCTGACTTTTTGGGTGAACAACGCGGCGTATGCGCAATTTTTTACATTTTACGATTGTCAGCACGCGGCAACTGCAAAAAATGCCAAATGTTTTATGCTAATTTTCACACAAACAACATTGAGACAGCGAGCATCAAGTGGAAAACTTTCACAGTCTTCGACAAGTCAAGACGAAACAAGAAAAATGTTTGTTTAGAATTTGGTCGGGCGTTATTTATGGCCCAATAACTTTTAACTTCACATGCGGCCCCAAAACCACAATATGCAAATTAGTTTGCACGTAAAAAGCCAAAATGCTAAAAAAAAAAAGAAAATTCAATTGGCCAAAAAAAAAGTTAATGAAAATTACTTGTGCCTTTTTTTCGCCTTCAGGCTGAGAATGTCAATTAATGTTTGCGGCAACTGTTCAATTAATGTCCCAGCAAATTGACAACAAAATCAGCTTTCATTTAACTGACCCAGACACGCCCACATTTGTCCCGCCCACCGCGAAGGTCACGCAAAGTTCTCAGCGCTTGAGCCCAAAAATTTGTTTGAAAATTAATTTGAAAATTTGTAAAAAGAACAAACAACAAAAGCGGCTTTTGCTTGTCAACGCAGAGCAGCTACTTGAAAGTTATTTATTTGTGTTTATATATAATATATACTTGCTGGTGTAGCCCGGCATTGTCCGTGTTTTAATGGGCAGCAAAAAGACAGAAATTCTGCTCGTGACGTTTGATTTTTGAATGAACGGACAAAAAAAATTGTTTAAACTTACATTTTATTTATTTATAGCTCTTAAAATGTAATTAAAAATAATAACAAATAAAATATCTATCATAAAGTTAAATAGCATATATTTTTTAATATTTTTAAAATAATTTATCTGCTACTTTAAATTATTGTACCTTAGAAATAACCTTAAATTTCAAAGGAATGTTAAATAAATTTAGAAAATTGAATACATGGTAGTAAAATTTTTGAAAATATTTAAAATAAAAAAATAAATCTAAGTCGCTACCTCTTAATTTGTGGTATATATATTAAACATTTGCCCAATCATTCAGTCAACAAAATTAACTATATATATAGCAATAGATATACATATTTATTTATATTCAAACAATGACATGACACAATTTTTGGCAGACAAAAACCTAATTAATTTCTAGCTATATATTAATCAAAACTAAACAAATATTTGGCATTATAGAAAGTTGTAAAAGTTTTTATGCATCACTTAAATAGTTAATTAAATTGTCATGTGGCTGTGCTGGCCAGAGAGAGAGAGGGAGAGATTGAGAGAGAGATTTCTGGCTGCCATCTCTTTATATCTCTCTCTCTGGCGCTATGTCAAAGGTCGCGCTGTGTGGCAGTCAGTGAATGTCTGCCCCATAATTGCACTTGACAGTGCCACAGACAAGAGTTGCAACAACAACTGCAACAACAACAACTACAACTACTCGTAGTACTTAGTATCTGCAGTAGCCGACAGACAGTCAAAGCAAATGCCACAAAGCGTGCGCTGAGATAAGCATACAAAAAAAAAACAGCCAACTAGCATTAGTGCACTGTGGAAAAAATGTGCAATATTTTGGCATAAATTTAAATTTAAATTGGGCAGTATTAAAATGAAAAATTTTAATCCTAAAATAAATACCCCTGAGGGAAACAAATATAATTTTTTTTTCGATTTTTTTGGAACTACGTGTAAAGTTTAAAATATATTGCTTTTTATTTAAGTTAGAAAGAACTTAACTTACTTTTTCCCTAATCGAAAAGATATGGGCGGTAAAAACAGAGTTCAATTAAAAACGCAAAAAAAAATATTTGGGGTAGCCACAGAAATCGCTTTCGCTTGAATTTCATTTAAATTTGTATAAAATTTAAGTGAAATTAAAGCGAAAGCGATTTCTGTGGCAGCCCAGATTAATTCTACTTTAGCCCAACTAAGATTCAAGCCAAACTTCAAGTCTCTAGTTTTATATTTAAATGTTCAAAAATCATATTACTTTTTTTCTCATAGTATAATAGGGAGATTAAGGTGAAAGCGTGGTCAAAATTAAAAAATAATAAAATCCAAATTTTTAATTAGTATAACTTAGATTCATGCCAAATTTCAAGTCTCTAGCTTTATTTTTAGACTTTATCCAAATATATTACTTTTTTATCTCAAAGTAATAAATTCTAGAAAAAAAAGTCAAACTAAAGCTCACGGCAAATTACAAGTCCCTATTTAGAGTTTATATCAAAATTATGTTTTTTTTCCCATAGTGCAGTGACAGTTGCAGTTGCAGTTGCAAGTAGCAAGTTGCAGTTGCAACAAAACAGCGAGCACAAAACTGTGAAAGATTGCATAGCAAAGTGACTTCAATTGCATTCAATGCCTGTCGCTGATTAAACTCGGAAAACTCACTGTTTGCCGCTTTTGATGACGGCCCAAAGATAATTTTCAATCTCTTTTCTCTACTCTTCTGCTCACTTCATCATCATCTTCATTTTCAACTTCTTCTTCTTCTATTGATAGTTTGAAACGTGAGCAGCAGTTAACGAGCCATTTTTGCAGCTACCCTTTGCAGTTATATTTTCCTTTTCGCAAAATTGGCATAAAAAGATTGCAGACAATCGACTCTTTGTCATTATAAACAAAAAAAAAAAGAACTGCGACATTTGTTTTTTCCTTAGTTGCCCTAACAAAGTCGTATCAGGGTTGATTTTTGATATATAGAGGAAGGAATGAAACTATCAGACTATCTGTCTGTATATTTAATGGATGGAATGTGAGTAGAATTTGTTGAATTTAAGTCGTTAATTGAGTTCTCTTTGGTAACTTATCGAAGCATGAATATTTGCAGCTTTTTTTAATGTTGTGTTGAAAATGTACGAGAGACTTTATAATGAGTAATAATAAGAAATTATTATTCAAATTATAAAGTCTATATTTAAAATTCTCTTTGGGAGAACTTTATTGAAGATTTTTTATGAGAAACCAAAAGAAAATATTATGCTGAGTATAATGTCAATTTAAAGCTGAATCAAGTCTAAGAAATTCCACACAATGATGTGAACTTAATTGAGATATTTTATGAGACATCATGCTTTTTTAAGTTACTTAAATTTGTGGATAGATATTTCAAGTCCCTGATTCCTAGGCCGAAGCCTAACTGCAGATACAAATATATTGTTTTATTAAAAAAAAATAAAATAAATAAAGGAACAAATATATTTAAAATTAAATATTAAGGCCATTTTTGCCTAGAATATGAAATAGTTTTCGGCAATACAATAATACAATAAAATTAGGACAATAAAAAATTACTTATAATACTTTTTAAATATATTTTATGCACTTCAATAAACAATTTAATTGCTTGTTTATCTGACTGTTCCAACGTTCGTTTAGAGGCTGAAATTTGTACTATAAAATTATTGATTTATTATAAAACAAGTTGCAATTAACTATTTGGCATTTCCTTTCTATCGTTTATTGCAATTCTATTCTCAAATAATTTTTTTTTCTAATAATATTTAATTATTTAACTGATTCACCTTCAAATAGCTGAAATTACTAATAGTTTTAGCTACTTTTAATTGATTAAATTACAAATAAAGTGCAATTTAGTGACTCAGCGAGAGTATAGAGATATCGTCATGTTGTGAAATATAGTTAGTTGTCGATTCTTGGCCAGTTGTGTGTGTTTTCGATTTTGGTCATGGCCAAGCCCAAATATTGGCAAACGGCAGCTGTCAGCGTCCATTGGCATCGACAGACAGACAGACAGACAGCCTGAGAAAGGGTCGAGATCTGTTGTTGGCCAATTGGGAGTGTGCCACATATGAATGTGAATACGAATATGAATACGAATACGAATACGAATACGAATACAAAACGTGTAGCAGCTGCCACGTTGCAGTTGCAGTTGCAACTTCCGCAATTTTGCGCTGCGCTTCGCTAGACAACAACAACAACAAAACAACAACAACTGAAAATGGAACAACAACAACAAACAACAACATTTGGAGTGCGTTACCCATTTCTGTTTGGCAGAACGGGACAGGCAAGTGGTTGAGTGGTTGCGTGGTGAAGTTGGTTGAGTGCTTGGCTTGGTGGGTGAGAGTCACCGTTGCCACCGTTGCGGTTTCATGCGCCTGCGCAACGAGCTGACTCACAAACGTTGATGGACAAATTATTAGAAACGATTGTATAGTCTGTCAAGATTACTTTACACACGCAAAAAATTTAATATTTTGACAATAAATAAGAAAATAATAGCTCATTATATATATTTGGAAAGGTTATTTAAATTCCGTTTGAATGTTGCAAAATTTTCCTTAACCCATTTAGTACACATTGATATCCTTGAATTTTTGTAAAAGTCCACGGTTTTGACTTTTTTCCTCGAATTATTACAATAAATATTCTTGATGCAATAAAATTCTTCAAACAATTTAAAGAGTGACTGCAAAAAATGTTTTCAAAAATCGAAAATCGCTAAAAAGTTACTTTTTGTATGAAAAGAAGGAAAAAGGGGTAAAAATAGTAATTTTTAGGATATCTTTCGAGAAATCCCTGACCTTAATAATATCAATAAGTTACTATCACTAATGTTTACTAATAATACTATTGGATCTGATTAAAATCGTTCTGGGTTTTACCCACTCCATGCAACAAATATTGGATCATTTAATACTTTTTTCAACACCCAAAGCCTTAATTTGTTTTTTTATTCTTTCAGTTTAAATTAAAATTTATATACATGTATGTAATTTCATAGTAATTTAGTATCAACTAAAGTTTTTAATTTTTTTTTTTTTTTTTAATTATTTTTAAATTTAATTTTTGAGTAACGTAAAAATAACTCTAGTTTCTATGTTATTGTCCAGCACTGTACATGCCACACAGCTGTGCCACATATGCCTCAAATGCCAGGTGAAAAGCATTGCGAAATTTTAACCCAACAACAAGCAAACAACCCAGAACAACAGCAGCAGCAACAACCGACTGCAAATTGTGTAATAAGTTGATTATAAATGAGCATGTGCCGCATTTATGCCTCATTGGGCAATGCCAATCAAATGAGTCATTAGGAGACACTGGGGAAAAGGGTATAGGGGAAAGGGAAAAGGGGAAAGGAAAAGGGGGAAGACGACCCCCAATAGGGCTATACACAAACCAAAAACATTGATAGCCACTGTAATGGCCACTTAATCCATGACGACCAACATTAATATTGCTCTTGACACACATTAAAAGCCAAGCATTAGCTCATAAAAACACACATACATTTACAAGAGGCAGCGCTCTGATTTCTTGGCTGAAAAGTGTGTGGAATGAGTGAAGAGAATAAAGCAATCGTGTTGATACAGCCATTAAATATGATAAACACTAAATTGATTCAAGTTTGGGAAACCCTTTTAAAGCATTACAGCTCAGAGAGAGAACAAGCTATAGATGAAAATAGCAGGAATATAGAATAAAGCTTAAATTGTAAAGTGTAGAGAATGTAAGGCTCAGATTATAGACTATTTAAAACAGTGAATAAAGCTAAACAAATCTAAACTAATGAAATAATCAAAGTATGTTATACCCTTATTATACCCTGAGGGACAAATCGGTGCAACATATATATATACCGATAAGAGTCACGTTAACTTTTACTAGTAACGAGTAAACAGTCACGAGTAGACAGTAATAGCGAGTAAATAATAGCGAGGTGATATCAGCGAGTTGATAGACAGTAGCGCGAAGAAAGTATAAAGTAACGAGTAGACTGTTACGAGAAGAAAGTAGCGAGTTGACAATGAGGCGAGTAGACATTATATAGTGAATAGTTTCGAATAGACAGTACCAAGTAGACAGAAACGAGTAAGCACTACCGAGTTGATAGTACCGAGTAGACAGTACCGAAAACACAGTAGCGAATCGCTGGTACTCAATAGCGAGTAGCGTGTCGATAGTAGCGAGGAAGGAATTGTCAGCACTGAGTTATCTTAGAAAGTAGAGTAGTTAGAAGAGATGCTCATGAGCATTGACAGAACAAAACATATACACGTGTGTCATACATTTCTCATACCCTGTAACAAGTGGAAGTTTACTATACAGACTTATATTTGCTAGTCAAGCAATCAAACTTCTTTAAGCACTAGCAATATGACGTACATACTTTCTTTCAAATCTGCCACCTGAATAGCTCGTAAAAATATTAAGCTAATAATACGCAATGAATAGAAGATGATATCCTCAGCTAGAAGTGCTTCTATTGAAGGTAATCCATTTAATAATCCGCACAGCAATCGAATGAGATACATTTTATGAGCTGTTCGTATTGTTTTTATTGAACATTTTATGGGCAAAAAGGATGAGGAAAGCAGGCAGTAAAGCAAAGAGAAAGAAGGACAGAGAGCAGAGAGAGAAAGAGACAGGTATCGAGCTGTGTTGGCACAATATTAAAAATGTACTGGCATAGTTATAAAATTGGAAAATGATGCACGAGTTGTTTGTTTATACTGAGTAAGACATGATGATGATGATAAGCTATAGGTGATGATGATGATGATGAGTATGATAATGATATTGTGTGATGCAGTTGGAAACCGCAGTTTTAATCAAACAAACAGCCGCAGACCGTTAAGCAAACTGTTTGTTTGCCACTGCCATGGGCATCATCGTGTCTATTAGCCGTGTTAAATGCAACAAAAGTGTTGGCCATAAAGATCTGTTGTTTGGCATTGCAGCATGTTAATTGTGCCATGTAAACCAGCTAAAATCTAAACAATGGCACGTTGCCAATCTACCCGGAAATTAGCTATGAATACCACGTATCTAACGAAATGTTTATCAAAAACGAACATTTAACGAGCAAATTGAACTTTGTGCAAAAGGTTAAACAAACACGTGAAAAGCACACGGTGGGTGGAGGGAAAAGAAAGCATCTTAAAGTCAGTTGACAGGCAGCATCAGCAGACGCATAATATTCAGCAGCAGACCCTGACAATGACGCATACAAAAGGACTCGGTTTGCTTTCAAAAGGACACTTGAGTTTTTATTTGCATTTTATGACTCATTTTTCACGCCTTCCGTGCGTCTGCCTCTGTCAGTTGGAGGCTGATAAAAGCCAGCGCCAGGACCACATAATCCTTTTCGGTTTGTCCTTTTGCTGTCAGCCCCACACCAGAAACTCCAACCAATAATTTATATAGCACAAAACTGGGACGCCAGTCAGATAATTGAAATTGATATATGAAGAGTCGGCTGTTTTCTTGGGGCGAGTCTTTGTCCCTTTTGCTGTGTGCCTTGAAACAAACGAGCGCTGCATGTGCCGCTTAGATAAACAAAACAAAGGCACAAACCAGAAGCAGACAGTAGAGCGTACAAATATTGCGTATACGCCACCGACTCAGCGCCATATGAAAATTCATAATTTGGCGTATGTTCCAAATGGAAAAATGGGTAAACACACACACACACACACACACAACCACAACCACACCGCACGTGTGTGTATTTACTTGCTTTTTTATATGTTTTTCAATATTTTCTTTATGCGCCATATTTTTTTTTATGCGCGAGTTTTCTTGAAATATTCATATTTTTCTTTTACTTCATCTTTTTCTTTTGCACACAAAAATGGGAACAGATGCGTTTCACCTTCACCTTAATTATTATGATTGCGTAAATAATAATTAACTTTGCAAACACGCTATAAAAACAGACAAACGCAATTTGTTCAATGAAAATATATTCTTGAATAAAAATAAATCGGAATTTTGTAATATGGCAGCTGAAAATTGTGGAAAAACCACAGGTGGCAAATCATTCAATTCAATTTTTGGCTCAAATTCCAGCAGATAAAGGAAATTGTTTTCGTAGCTTAATAACCAAAAATATTGCAGACAGCAAAGTGACAACAAATAATGTTAATTTGTTTATAAATTCGAAAAATGTCAAAAACATATTTCTCATTGCTACTATATCATAAGTGTGATATTTTCTTTGTTTTTTGTTTGTTTGTGGTGCGATTTAAATGACATTTAAAGCCCACACAAAATCCAAACAAATAAGCTGCGAAATTTATAATTCCACGCACAAATAACAGTCGCACATAAATATAAAAAGCAAATCCGAGTGCGAAGGAATCATTGGGAAAACCACCTATGACATGACTTTCCACCTCAATTATTGATGAGCCAAGTGTGGAAATTCGCGTCAGAAGACGGAAACATAAATCGAATCGAACCTGAGGGCATTTGAATAAATATTTGATAGAGCAAAACGAAAAAAAAGTCGAACAGCAGCCGCATAACAAAGGAAAATCGCAGCTAAGCAAATGTTAAGTATACGCCACGTTGCCAGGCGGAAGGGCAAAAAGCAACACCACAAAACAAAATCAGGATAGAATAATTTAAATAAAAATGCACAAAATTGAATACTCTTGTTCAGGTAGCATATATGTATATATAGGTATTTTATTATTTTTAAATTATTCCTGAATTTTAATAATTTAATTACAAATTTATGATTTGAACTTTCAATTTAAAAAAATTATTTTAAAATTGTGAATTTGTACTTTAAATTTTAAACAATTAAATACTCTTGCTTTTATTAATTTTAAATTATATCTGAACTTTAATACATAATAAAAAAAAAATGCAAACTTTAAACTAAAAGGGACTTTTTTCTATAGTAGTCATGTTATATATTCATTCAATTTTAACTAATAAACATTGTGCAATCTACATATTATATGCAGCAACTAATGTACTCTCTGTTAGAGTATATAAAGTGCGAAAAAACGGCGCCAGGCCAAAGTGCGTGAGAGCAAATAATTTATACACCTTTTGAAAGATTTATGGCGCCAAAAAAGGAGGCAACAAACCAATTTTCGCATAACGCCAAATCAAAGCGTGAAATTCAATTAATCTAAGCAGGAGGAAGGAAGGAAGACAGTAAACGAGGGTAGGAAGAGAAGTTTGACGCAATGGGGATTTGGCAGAGGGATCAGCTTTTTTGGCAAGATCTAGAGAGTCGAATAAATATATTTATAAGTGGCGTCCTGTCCGATACTTCTCATAAATAATGCTTGACAGCGACAGCTTCGTATCCACAGACACATATATACATATATATATATGCACACAAATGTATGTATGAGTCAGAGTCGCGTTATTTGAGATGAATCAGTTGAGCTGACACAGCACAAAAAAAAGGAACCAACTACAGAAATCGTCTTTAAAGCTCAGACGCTGTGTATTTGGGTTAGCCAGTCAGCCAGTCAACCAGCCATAACGTATGTACGTACAGTAACGCTAACGGTACAAATATCAAAAAAAAAAAAAATAAAAAACAAAAAATATGCACACAAACAAAACAAAAAAAAAACAAAAAAACTGCAAAAAAGCATAACAGAGAAAAGTGCAAATGTTGATGTTTTTTTGTTTCTTTCAGTTTTCTTTGCCGAAATGCAAATAACAACAACACCAAACAAAACAACAACAACAAACAGCACGTGCATAGGCACAAAGACCCTAAATACATGTGTGTGCACACTGAAAAAAATGAAGTCTTAAGTTCATGTTTAAAAAAAGTAATTTAAGTTTAAAATACTTGATTTTAGCATGTACTTATTAAGTTTGTATTAAGGATATTGTTGTTAAATTAACTAAATATGCGAGTAAAAAAATTGCAATAAAATAGTTTAAAAAATAACTAAGCCTATACAATTTGATTGCACTGAAAAAGGGTTCATATGAATATACAGATATCGAAAAAATAATAATAGAAACGGCAGGACTGCTCACATTTAAAGTCTAATATTTCGTTTTTGGAGCAAATTTCAAATTTCTATAACTTTTCCAGGCCTAGAAAGGTTAAAAATTTATTTTTGCTATATTAAGTTTTTTGAAAATTATTATATTGTAATATTTTGTTATATTACTGTAAAGGCTTTATATAAAAATTATGAAGCCTATAAAAAAATGTTTATTAAACAAAATTTATAAAAAAAATACGAAAAACAAAATTTTTAATTAATGTGGATAGTTTAAATATTACAGGAAAAATCGTACTCGAATGAAGTATTTTGTACGTGGTTTAACAAAATAAGGAATTACCGAAATTCTGACACAGCACTGGATTAATTTTATTTCGAAATCCCGAATTTTGTTCTCAGTGTTCCCCTTTTTAGTTTCCCTCGGCTCTTTACAAACGTTTTTTTCCCTCTGTCAATGTAAATTGTTTTTTTAGCGTGGGCTTTTGTCGCTGCTTCACGGCAATTTTGCTTGGCAACTGAGTGCATTTAATTGCAACTGTGCAACTGCAACAACAACAGCAACAACTACAAAAGCAACAACAACAGCAGCAACAACAACTACAAATCCAAGTGCAATGTCTCCTACGTAAATCCAAAAGAAATTATGCAAAATGCGACTTTGATGCGACTAATGTCAAGCGCTTTGCATACAAAGTACAAAGTACAACACACGTTGCATGCAACAACAACTTTAATTTCAACTCCAACGCCAAAGTCAAAGCTCAATGTACGCTAAAAATTAACAACAACAACAATTGTTCAGAGCCCTTTTTAAATATTCAAAAAACAAAAAAAACATGCCGTGTCATTGGCCGCAGTATTCAAAATGTTGGTCAACCTTTTGCCAACTAAGTAATCAAATCAAAAAGAGATCCAACAAACCAAAACATATTCAATTAAACAATGGCACCAGGGAACAACAGCAACAACAACAATAATAACAACAACAATTTTGATATGAAAACTCTATATAGAATATATCTATATATTAGGGTGTCCCTTATTTGGTCAAAGTCAATATTTTTAAACGCATACGGGCTAGTTCTGTTCATTAGGTCCTAAAGCACTCAGAAATAAATTTTTACCTCAATCGGAGTATGATAACCCGTGCCGACTTGGATCGGAAAATTTCAAAATTATATGGGACAAAAAAAATTTATTTTTTTTTTAATTTTTTATTTTTTTATTTTGTTCATTAGGTCCTAAAGAACTCAAAACCAAGTTTTCACCTTGATCGGAGTACAATAACCCATTCAAATTTGCATCGAGACATGAAAAAACAGTGTTTTAACACTGATTATACATTTTTCGATGATTTTTCATGTTTCGATGCAAATTTGAATGGGTTATCGTACTCCGATCAAGGTGAAAACTTGGTTTTGAGTTCTTTAGGACCTAATGAACAAAATAAAAAAATAAAAAATTAAAAAAAAAAAAATTTTTTTTTGTCCCATATAATTTTGAAATTTTCCGATCCAAGTCGGCACGGGTTATCATACTCCGATTGAGGTAAAAATTTATTTCTGAGTGCTTTAGGACCTAATGAACAGAACTAGCCCGTATGCGTTTAAAAATATTGACTTTGACCAAATAAGGGACACCCTACTATATATATATATGTATGTATCTGTAGAAAATTGATATGAGCTGAGCACGCAAACAATTTCCACACGTTGCACAAAAATAATAAACAGCCGCAACAAAAGAAGCCGAAAAAAAGAGAGGGAATAAAGCAGATAAATGGGGTATGCACGACTAATAGATAGTCGACAAGAAGTAAAAATTAAGAATATAAAATGTGCACGGCTAGCAGATACCCTTTAGAGAATAAACAAGCAAGTAAGCTGAGTAAGCACGACTAATAGATACTGAAAGATCAGCTCAATTGAATATGCACGACTAGCAGATACTCTGCACCAAAAAAAATACAAGTAAATCAAATGTGCAGGACTAGTAAATACGGTTTGAAGAGAGTAAAGAAATAAAGTCAAGCATGCACGACTAGCAGATACTCTGTAAAAGAAGTCAAGAATTTAAAATGAGTAAACACGACTTATAGATGCACAACATCTAGCGAAAATGCAAGTAAATCGAATGTGCACGACTAGTAATTAATGTGTGAAGAGAGTAAAGAAATGAACTTGGGCATTCAAGACTAGCAAATACTCTGTAGACATCGAAAAACAAGTAAAACAAATATGCGCGGCAAATAGATACTCTGTAGAGAAACAAAAGCGAGTAAGCCGGGTATGCACAACTAGCAGATACTCTACATACAGAAGAAAGTAAGTAAGTCGAATGAACAAGACTATTAAATACGCTATAGAGAAAAAAGAACACGCTACATGAGAATGCACGACTAGAAAGGAAGCACACATTCTTAAAAACAAATAAACAAACAAATTTCTGACATGGACAATTTTTAACGAAAATGTCAGAAAATAAACTTAATAAACGAATCTAAAAAGTGTGTCAAAAATAAAAAACTTATATTGTATAGCTTTATAACAATTAAGTTTGTTTTTTTTTGTGACTTGGGAAAATACAAAAATTAAATTGAGACCAAACATTAATTTATTATTTTCTAGATGCTTTATAAATGCCAACATTTATTTAAGTTTGAAATGTTTAACATCCTAATATACCCACTTAAACGTCTAATGTGTGCAGGGTATGCAGGCATACTCTTTCAAACCGAAAACTAAACAAATGTGAATAATTGAATGCGAACAGATACAACAAAAAAAGTCGAAAATTTGTTTACAATTTTCCAACTCATGCCCTCTTTGTCTCTCTTTCTCTCTATGTCACTCATTTGGGTCTCTGTCAGTGTAGAAACATGTTTGGCATTGTGACAGTTGACTAACTCGTTGAATGCTGGAAAAACTCTTTCTATATGCATAAATATAAACATTGCTTCCGTCAACAATGAACAACAATTCAATTCAATGGCAGCTGCAATGCAACTTTTAAACAATGGCAAAAATATTTAATTGCATTTATAAATTGCCAGCAAAATTCGTTTTGTTTATGCAACAGTCGGTGGCAAGTATAGATAGATAGATTAGAAATAATTTTTATCGATATGCCTATTACAAAACTGTAATTTGAATTGTCGGTAAAAAGTGGAGAAATTTCTATGGAAAACAAAGTTATGAGTTGAACACACCTCTTCCTGTGTTTTATACCCTCTCACTCTCACCTCTATCCCTCCTCTCTTTTCTTCGTTTTTAAGGTAACACTTAAAAGACAAGCCGACTTTTTGTTTAAACTTCAGTTAGAAATTAATATGCCTTCGGAGTATTCACTTGTTTTTTAAGAATGACTCAAAATCTTGGCTGGTGACTCAGTGGTTAATCATGATGTCTTACTTTTATCATGTCAATAAATTATTACAAGAAATTAATTAATTAATAGCTAACAGAACTATTTAATACTTCTGACTTTACTATAAAAGTTTACGAGTTCTTTGACTTGGACAATAAACAAGACTTTTATTTGTAGTGCAAGATTCAAATAAATTCCAAGCTAAAGAATAAGATTATGTGATAAATGAAATGTTCACATTAATTTCAGATTATTTGCTTGATTTTATAGGTTTGGAATTTACGTTAGTAAAAAAAAAAACGTTTGTCATAGATAAAAGCTAAATGAAAGAGGAAAAAAGAACGCGTTGTATTAATCTACTTTTCTTCATTTCATCAGATTGATATAGGTTTTAAAATTTTCAGTTTTAAATTTAAACTGCATATATCATTAATTAAAATAACTTAAATATTACTTTCAAATACTGAATTTTCAATAAAATAAAAATAAATAAATAAATCAATAAAAAAAAAGAAAAGTACAGAAAAACCTATAAGCGAGCAAAGTAGATTGGGAAAGACCCTGTACCAAATCTAAAAAAAAAAAAAGTTAAAGTTCAATAACTTATACTTTTACAAATTTTATTATTTTCTACTTGAATTTCGATCTTGAAATAAAATCTGTCCGAAACTGAGTCAAAATTTGGATGATCTCGGAATTTCCTATTTGGAAATTTGAGTAAGTTTTTCCAGAATTTAAAAATTTTATTTATAAGTGAACCACTTTTTTATTAATGGGTATTATCACACAGATTATTTTTAGGGATTTTCCATTTTATATTTTAAATTGTTTATTTTTTACTTTTAGCAGCATCACTAAAGATTGGTTTCTTTTAGCATTTGAAATTTCCCTCATATTTTGAGATCAATCCGAGAAATATATTAAATGCATGATCGTTCGTCAAAAGTAATCATATCAATTCAGTTGCTGTACTTACAAACATGTTTGTTTGCAAATTATTTGGATTCGGCATTTGGTTTTTGATACTTTGTGGTAAGAAAACTGATTTATTTCTCGCTAACTTATTATATTCTAATCTAATCGGGTTTTAAGCAGAAGTTCAATCAGCGCCATTAAAAGATAATCCAATGGTATTTGGCAAGCCTGGTCATCAAATTATTATACACGGTCGGACTGCACAAAAAGATGAAGATCATAAATCAAGTAAGGCAAATTAACATCGTTAAGTTGGAGTTCAAATTTATATTTAATTCTTACCCTTTGCTAGAACCAAATACCGAAGCAACGCATTCAATTTCATTTGGAAAATACCCTTCAGAAGAAACACGTTCAGAAGAATATATTCTTCCTTCAGAAAAAATGAATTCTGAAGAATTCTTTTCAGGAGCAACCAGTTCAGGAGAATACTCTTCGCAGCATTCGACTTCAGGAGCATCCCGTTCAGCAGCCTTTTACTCTAGAGAATCTCCTTCAGGAGTATTCCCTTCAACCGGTCCCTCTTCAGAAGCACCCCGTTTGGAAGAATACACTTCAGAAAAACTCCATTCTGAAGAATACCCTTCAGAAGCATCTTCTACTTCTCCCCCTTTAGAAGCATCCCCTCATGGAGAAGATTCTTTACTGCATTCTACTTCAGGAGCATCCCACTTAAGTAAAAACCTTTTAGGAGAATACCGTTCAGGAGTATCCCATTCAGGAGAATACCCTTCAATTTCTCCTTCTTTAGGAGCATACCGATTCGCAGAATACCCTTCAAAAGCATCCCGTTCAAGAGAATTTCCTCCAGAAGCAGCCATTTCAGGAATATACCCTCCAGGAGTATACCCTGCAGGAGTATACCCTCAAGGAGTATACCCTCCAGGAGTATACCCTTCAGGAGTATACCCTGCAGAAGCATACCCTTCAGTCGGATCCCGTTCAAAAGAAACTCCTTTGGAAGCTGACATTACGCTGAACAGAAACACGTCACTTGGAAGTACAACGAACATCATCATCATTATCAGTATCATATTAATTGTTATCTTTGTATGCCGATTTTGTAAATTATGCAAGTGTTTGTGATGTTAATTTACAATATATTTATAAATAATAAGTTATACATCTCTAAAATTAAAGAGTTTCTTCTATGAATGTGTTGCGACATCCTAAATACCAAAAAAGTTGTTCATACTAAAGGTTCTTTATATATAGTATTCATCATTCTATCATTTGTATAGAGGATACGTGAAGAGGGCGTGGGATTCAAAATTCTAAAGCGAACTTGACTTATACCCATACATTTAAAAGTCGATGCACAAAAAAATAATGTGAATTCACAACTCGGGAATTAAATCCGAAGCGAGGTCAATAGTTCGGTAATCTCGGAATTTCTTAATTTCGTGAACTTGAATTTTAGATTTTATAAAGCTGTTTTTTGCTTTGGGGAAAAAGGTTTTTCTGTACGAATTTGAAATCCCCTGAATAATTCTTAACGTCAGAGTGGTATATAAATGATTGTTCGCTAAAAGCAATCAGATCAAATTAGTTGCTGCACTTACAAACAACATGTTTTTTCAAAAGTTATTTGAATTTGGCGTTTGGCTCTTGATATTTTGTGGTAAGCAAACTGATATACTTCTTGCATGTTTTGTGTATTCTAATATGTTTTTGTTTGCAAGCAGAAGTTCAAACGGCGCCATTACAAGATGGTCCAATGGTATTTGGCAAGCCTGGGAATCAAGTTAATATACACGGTCGAAAAACTCAGAATAATGAAGAGCATACATCAAGTAAGGCAAATTAATAAGATTTAGTTGGAGTATAAATTATTTTAATTTTTATCCTTCACTAGATCCATCTACAGGAGCAACGCAGTCAATACCACCCCAAAAATACCCTTCAGGGGCATCCCGTTCACGTGAATTCCCTTTTAGAATGTATCGTTCAGGGTCAGTCAGTTCAGGAAACTACCCTTCAGCGGCTCCTCCTTCTTCAGAGGCACGCCGCTCAGGAGTATATCTTTCAAACGTGTGGAAGGGCGCTCACTGAAAGCTGAGCTGATTTATTATTTTAGCTCTGAAATTATCAGCTCCTTACAGCTGGAACTTTGATCAATTGTGTGCATAATTTATTTGTTCGATGTCATTGCATAAGTGAATTTATTTAAATTATTTAAAATTGTCTACTATAGTCACAAATAAAGATAAAATATATGAATAATTCTGTGCTGTATTATTATTATTTGAATTACCATGCAGATATGCTCAAAGAGTATTTCCCAGTTTACTTACATATAATTTTCAGATAAACATTTAAATATGCCAAATTAAAGTTAATGATTATAATAAAAAAGTGGAGCTTACCTTGGCCTGAAACGTGATGCCATGGAAGAAGGCCTGCTCGGCGTGGATGGGCACACGCAGATCCTGATCGTCCTGCACCAGATCGTAGGGTGTCGATGGCATTCTCAGATAATTCAATAGCACCGATTCGGACCACTTGTAATATCATGAAATTGTTTTCATTTTTCTCATGCTACGCCGCAACTGCAATTGATGGCGCAATTGCCATAAAATGCCACTCGTACCTCGATTTTTACCCTCTCCTTCTCCTTCTCTTCCTCCTTCTCGACTCTGTCTCTGAGTCTTAGTCTGGTTATTACTCTGGCTCTGACTTGAATTCGCCTGTTGGTGGCTAATACTTTGGCTCATGCAAATTGTGTGGAGCGTCGAGCGCGCTCTGATTGATTTCTTATATTTTTATTTTTTACTTATTCCTTCTTTTTTTCTTCTACTACTACTACTACTACTATTTTTCTCTTTTCGCCTGCTTCTTTTGCTTAATCTCAATTTATGAGCTTGTTGCTGATTTTGCTAGCAAATTGAATTGCGTCAGTTTGGCGAAAACGGGCGAGAAAACAAGAGAGACGCGATTCTTGTACGTTTTATTACGAAATCCGAAATCTGCCCATTCACTGCCAATTTGCGCGTTGCGGCTGTAGCTGCAAATAAAAGAAGAATAACACAAAAGTTGAGAGAATTAAATCAGCAAATCAGTAAACTAATATTTTGTAATCAAATGCTTCGACTTTTTTTCTTGTTTTGTCTATTTTAGTGAGTCATTTTAAGCGCTTTCGACTCTTTAATTTGAGTCAGCAAAATCCGTGATGGTTTAGAGTTCATTGGAATCATGCTAATTTCGACTGGCTTTGAATCATAAGCTTCATAATCAATGACTGTCTCTGTCTCTGTCTCTCTCTCTCTCTCTCTCTCTCTCTCTCTCTCTCTCTCTCTCTCTCTCTCTCTCTCTCTCTCTCTCTGTCTCTCTCTCTCTCTAAATCTGTGATTATTATTGACGCACCTACGCGCACGTGCCGACAACGCGTTGATTTTATTAATCAAAATTTTACATTTATTTATTTAAATTTTTTTTATTTTAAATTTTAAACATTCAAAAAAGCACGTTGTCTCTTTGCATTTAATCATAGTTCTATTTGGTCTGCAGGAAATGTCTGCGTTTTAATTAAAAGCAACCAGCAATTGTGATTGTGATTATTAATACCCTGTAAAGATGTAAAGCTTGCTAAATAGAGTATTGTGCAACTATCGCGATCAATTGCTAAAAATATATTTTTATATAAATATTTATTTATAAGTTATTTTATTTTTAATGTAAAATAACATTCTTTAAACGAAAATAAACAAATTATTTAAAATTAAAATAAATTATCTATTAAATATATTTTTCAAATTCAGTAATTTCCGCTTTGACTCCAACATAATAACAGAATTTGAAACAGAAATCAACGTTAATTTAAAAACAGCAAGAGTAAAATCGGTTACAAACAGTTTATCAAGAATTTGATTTGGCCATAAAAAATGTACATACATCGATTTTTTTTATTCATTTATTGCCACTATTAAATTAAAAAATTCAATAGAAATTCAAGAAAAACTATATTTTTGTATATTTTTAATATGTAAAAAATAACAAAAAAAAAAACCATTTAAAATGGAATAGAATTTAGTTATTTTGCAATAAATTGAATATAACATTTAATATATTAGTAAATTATTTTGTATATTCAATTATTTTGCTATAAATATTTGTATTGACTCATAAGCACATATACCCCTTGCTAGTATATTAGTAAAGGGTATTCTGCTGGCATAAGTATTTTTTGTTGTTTACTCTTGTTTATTGATGAGGCAGTCAAATCAATGCGTTTCTCCACTTACTCAATTGTCTCTTCTCTCCTGTCTCTCTCTCTCTCTCTCTCTATCACTCTCTCTTTCCCTGTACTGCTTACTCTATCAACTGCTCTGTCAAATTTCATCAACTCTCAGCGGCTTTTAATGAACTCAACAAACTCAAAAACTGAAACTTTATGTCAACAGCTGTGCTTTATATTTTGTTTTGTTTTTATTTTTGTTTTCCTATCTGTGTTTTTGTCACAGCAGCAGCCTTTGTCTCACAGAGACACTCTTTCTCTCTCTCTCTTTCTCTCTATCTGTCTCTGTCTTGGTCTCTGCCTGCATCTCTTGCTGAGACAGGCCAAAGGGTCATGGACGTTTAAGCTTGTAAATGACAAGTACAACAAGCAAAGTCAGAGTCGAAGGTCCCACAACATTTCTCCTTTATGCTGTGTCTCCGTCTTCGTCGCCGTCTGAGACGTTGTCTCTTTCTTTGTCTCAATCTTTCTACCCGTTTTCCTGCTCAGTTTCAACTTTAATCGTATCTGCATAAGGCGACAAGAAAAAATGCTGCGTGCAGCTTTAAAGCAACAAAGCTCCAAAGACAAAAGTTATGCCAACAATTCTCGAAATGTCTGTTTGTCATTATGTTTATCTCTCTGTCTCTCTCTCTCTTTTCTCATTCCACCTCGCTTTGTGTCGCGCACATTAACTTATCAATTTTGGCTTTCGATGGAGTTCAAATTGCAGGCAGCTGACACTTGGAATGGAGGCCAGCAGGGCACTGGGTTGGGTTTAAGTTTGGGTTGGGGGTTGGGTTTGGGGCAAGCTGACACTTTTTGGGGCACAACATAAATCAGCTAAGCTTAAACAGAGGTCAGACTCATTATCAGAAGAACAGTCCAAGGCGATTTATGGCATTCCTTTCAATGAAATAATATGCCGTCCTAATTTTTTTAAATTTTAAAAATTGTTTGTTCTAGAAACAAGTTTATTTTGGGATATGTTCAAGATTTTTTTGTACCTAAACAAGGATGATCGGATCTTTTACAGACTTCAATTAATCCCAAAACGTACTTAGTAAAATCTCATTTGAAAGTTTTCGGAATTGCGATAAGGGAACATGAAATAAGATTTTTGGTTCTCAGTCTTGGAGTTTTTTACTTAAATATCTTCTGTTTAAGTGCGGAAATCTTGATAATTTTTTAGTGTTAAAAGGGCAAAAATTTAACAAAGGGTACAAGGAAAAAAAATAGAATCAATCCCAGATATTGTTAAAGTAAGTAAAAAATACTTGATTCAAGTTCAATGTTTCTATTCTTTCTCCACAAATATTTTAAATATTGGGGCTCAAAAAGAATTTTTTTAGTTAAATCAAATGTTTTAGGCTTTTTTGATCATTTTAGTACTGAGAGGTTGCAAATTTGTCCGCCTTTTGTGTTAGTTTAACAATAATATCCTGTTGCTAAAATCCAACATTGAAATTAAACTAGCTTAAACTTTAAAATGATTTTTTTTTCGTTGTATTTAAGAAAAAATTAGAAATTCGTAAACTTCTGAAGCGGGATTCAAACTTACAGCCTGCACTATCTACTTAGAAAATGTGTAACATTTAATTCCTTTTTTAATTCGACTACAGGAAGACCGAGATGCCTCCTTTTCATTTCTCTTTTAACCAACTAAGTAGACCCTTTTTGAACCATGTACTTGAACTTTAAGCAACAGTTTCCTGCGCTTTAGCTCCACTTGAAGTCTTTGTCTAGGGTTCCCACACAATTACAATCACAATGTTGCAAAGTTCAATGCCTGCGATCGCCCACAATCATATATCATACCTATATGGTAGTGGTAACTACCAACTACTAACTGCTTAAGGTAGCTGCCGCCATTTTGTGGCAACAACAAGGTTCAAGTACCTCCAGACACAATCCACAAGACACAAAGTACTTCGCGCATGCGTTGCGAGGCATACTAAACAACAACAAGAATAGTATATATATGGCTAGAAAAGTGCCTTCTTATTGCACCCGCCAATTGCTAAGTGATGGCAGGGGGTGGCAAGGGGGGAGAGAGTGATAGAGCTATTGAGTGTGAGTGGGAGAGCGAGAGAGAGCGAGAGAGTGAGTATACATTACCCAGCCCAGTCGCTGCTTCCCTTTGCTCAACTTGTTTAGAACTTTCTCAGCTCACTTCTCTGCTACGCATGCTACACTCGAAGAAAAATGTTAGTTAAAATTGTTTTTATTTAACAATTAATAAAAAAACAATGAATTTATTATTGATTAAAAATAAATTATAATAAAATATAATTTATTTGAAATTATTATTGGTAATATTAGCTATTACTAACTAAATTCAACTATTAAAAGTCGAAAATTAGGGATGTAATATTTGGTATAAATACAGTGCAGTGGCAAGAAAATAAATTAAGTCATAGATCATGATTGTTTAAAAAATGTGAAAATGAGTCCCCCAATTTAACCGTATGTATTCCTTTTTTAAAATATTTTACTTTATACAAATTTAAAAGCAGAACTATTATGTTTCTTAATTTAATTAGAAACGCCCGAACTACTTCATGGTTTAAGACCAGAATTGTCGATAAAAATTCTATCTTCTGTTATCATCTTAAAATAAAATCAAATTAAATTTTTTTTAATATTTTTTAAATAAGATAAAAAATTAAAGTAAAAATTTAGAAATCAAAAAAAATCCAAGATACTATTTTTATATGAAAATAATCATTTTAAAAATTACAATCATTACTGTTTTTGTAAATAAACAAGTACATTTATTTGGATCAATCATGTAATCCTCAAAAAAATTTAAAAAAAGGCATTGCCAACAATTAATGATGCTAACTATTTTTGTCTTTTTTTTAAGATTAATTTATGTCAATTAGACTATTGAAAACAACTTTTCTGATATCCATTTTCTTTGAGTGTAAACTTCTTGCACAAATGCGGCGTCGGCGACGGCGTAAGCGTCAACTTCGGCGGCAGCGTCGCTGCCAACAACTATAGCATTGGTTTCGTATTGCGCTTTGTCTCGTGCTTCGCATCGCATCGCTTCATGTTTCGTTTCATGTTTCGTTGCATGTCTCATTTCCAGTCGTTTCGTTTCGTTTTATATCGTTCGTTTCGTTCTTCGCCCGCACTATAAACAACAACAAAAGCTGCGCCTGCGCAGTTGCAGTTGACGCAGCAGCGCAGCAGCAGCAGCATTAAAAACAACAACAACAAGAGCAACAAGCACAATGGAAAAACTCGTATCGCATGCAAGTGAATGACTTGGCAAAGTTGACGACGCGTCGTCGTGCTTCCAAGAAGCGTTGAGCTCAGGGCTCCCATTTGGAATGAGGAATGGGCAACTGAGGAATGGGGAACGGGGAATGGGAACCGGTTTTTTTCAGCTTTGGCTTTGCAGTCGATGTTGATGCCGTTGCCGAAGTCGGAGTCGAAGTCAAAGTCTTTGTAACTTACACGCTCACTTCCTTTCCGGTTCTTGCTGCATTGTGTGCTACCCCCGCCCGCTGCAACGCCCCTGCCCCGCCCCTTACCTCCTCACTCGCACCTTCAACTGAGTCAGCTGCAATTTCCAGTTTTTTTTTCTTTATTTATTTTATTTTTTCTTTTTTATTTAACATTTGATTTCTTGTAATTACATTGGCTTGGCAATCAAGCGAATCTGAAAATATTGCTGCACTTGCCACAAGTTGCAAGTTGTCTGTCTCTTTTACTCCTTTTAATCTCATACTCTTTTTTATTATGCAAGTTGCAAGCTAAAAAAAATCGAAACTGGTCGTCAATTTGCAGCTGAGCATTTTTGTTTGCTTTTGTTTTTTGTTTTTTTGCTTTTGTTTTTTTGGCTTTGTTTTTTTGGTTTTGGTTTCTTTACGAAAATTGCGCACATTTTTTTGGAATTTGGCAAAATGTTTTTTCGGCAATGCGGAAAACTTGAAAGCGAAATTGTTGAGATGCGATTGTTGTTGTTGTTGTTGTTATTACGAGTACTTCTCTTATTTTCTTATTGAAACTGCCAAATAAACAGATAAACAACAATTATGCGCTATATGATGGCTAAAAATCCACATGATTCGCAAGCCAGCTGTGCCAGCTGCCTTATCTCTCTCTCTCTCTCTCTCTTACGCTCTCTTTCCCTCTCTCTCTCTTTTCCCTTCTCTCTCTCTCTCTCTCTGTCTCTATACCGCAGTAATCGGCACATCCTCAGGTTGCGTCTGGTTTCCTGGCATCAATCTTGTTTTCGATTTCAAAGCTAAAAACTAACAAAAGTCAAAGATAAAGTATCTTTGTCAAGCCGACGAGTTGATACCCTTGCAGAAAAGTGTGCCAAATTTTCGAATAACTGTTACTATGGCATCCTTAACACAATCTGTGAGAATGTTTGAGGTATCTCAAAAAATAAAACAAAAGTCTTTCAAACTTAAGATACATTTTGGATCTATCGTTGATTTCTCAAATTTGGTCTGACTTCAGAAAAGTTTAATCAGGACGTATAAGACCATATTAAATACCTAAGATGTGAGATTAATTGAGACATCTCAAAATTTAACAAAATTTTTTTTAACCATGTTTTTTTAGTAAAGTTGAATTTCCGACCAATCGTTTCTATTGTAGCTATAAGATATAGTCATCCGATTTTGAAAAAATTTCTCTAGGACGCACAAGACAATAGCAGAAATACAATATGTGTGATTGTTTGAGATATCTCAGGAAATAACAAAGTTATTTATACAAAAGCTTGATTCTTGAATTCATTTTTTATAGTAGGACTAAGATATAGTCCAACTTTAGAAAAAAAAATGGTAGTTGTAAAATAAAGTAGTCTGATATTAAAAAAACTCCTCAGGATGTAATATTGGTTCAGATATCTTAAAAAACAACAAAAGTTTTCCATAATAAAGTTTAATTTCAGATCAATCTTAGCCATAAGATATAGTCCGATTTTAGAAAAATTTAATCAGGATGTCTAAGACAACACCAATTATGCAATCTATAAAAATTTTTCGAGATAGCTCAGAGAACAACAAAATTAACATCAAAATAAATAGCAAACTTAATCAACGATTTCTTTAAATTATTACACAGTTCACTACAAAATTATGCTACCCTCCGTTAGGGTACAACAAAAAGGCAACATGTTGCAGACGCTGTTGCAAACGCAGCAAAGCGAAAGGAAGATAGAGAGAACCTTTAATATATTTGTTGTTGTCTTAACTGGATTCCTTTGTGGCGATCTTTGATCAGACGGCCAAATGGGGCTTTTGTCTGAGGCAATGTCGCTGAGGCTTTTATACTTATTTATGAGCAGACAGGCCAGACAGTGTACAATAACAACAACAACAACAAGAACAACAACAACAGGTCGATGCAAAAGTTTTTGCCTGCCCAGAATGTATCTATAAGATACATGCTCGGTTCGCATTTGTGTTAAGCGCCTATAAATAGCGCCCCCGAACTGAGCAGCATTCTGAACCGCCCCTACCTCACACACACACACACACACACACATATATATATGTAGATAAATAGATACATGTTCATATGTATCTATGCCTATACTTTGGAATACTTTGGGCTAATACAACACACAAACAAACATAAATCTCTTGTGAAACACACGAGGAAAAGAAAAGTTTTTGTTTTTTTTTTTATTTTGGCTCGACACACAGAAAATTTCATTTTAGAACGTATCTTTAAGATACAGCAATGCGGGTTAGGAACTAACCTTGAGAGTTTCTCAGTTTAGCATAAATCGTGTTTACAAGTAAGTTTTTCCAACGTTAAGATACAAAAAAAACAAGGGGGCTCCGCCCCCTGCTCGCTTCGCTCGCCTACCCCCGGCTCGCTTCGCTCGCGAGGAGGTGCGGCTACAGTCGAGTTTGCTCGACTGTAAGATACCCTGTGCCAGTTTCCACAAAATAAAATATTGGTTATAATAGAATTAGTAATATGTATATAAGCATATAAAACATAAATAAATACATATTATATAGTAGTCCAATTTTAACCAAATCTAGTCAAAATGTTTGGAACCATCCCATATGCATATTCTGTAAGTTTGGTTAAGATATCTCAAACAACAAAAAAGTTTTTCATACTAAGCCTTGATTTTCGTCTGATCGTTCCTATGGCAGCTATATGATATAGTAATCCGATTTCAAGCAAATTTGGTCAGAATGTATAAAGCTATCCCATATGTATATTCTGTCAGTTTGGTTAAGATATCTCAAACAACAAAAAAGTTTTTCATACTAAGCCTTGATTTTCGTCTGATCGTTCCTATGGCAGCTATATGATATAGTAATCCGATTTCAAGCAAATTTGGTCAGAATGTATGAAGCCATCCCATATGCATATTCTGTTAGTTTGGTTAAGATATCTCAAACAACAAAAAAGTTTATCATACTAAGCCTTGATTTTCGTCTGATCGTTCCTATGGCAGCTATATGATATAGTAATCCGATTTCAAGCAAATTTGGTCAGAATGTATAAAGCTATCCCATATGCATATTCTGTCAGTTTGGTTAAGATATCTCAAACAACAAAAAAGCTTTTCATACTTAGACTTGATTTTCGACTCATCGTTCCTATGGCAGCTATATGATATAGTGATCCGATTTCAAGCAAATTTGGTCAGAATGTATAAAGCCATCCCATATGCATATTCTGTTAGTTTGGTTAAGATATCTCAAACAACAAAAAAGTTTATCATACTAAGCCTTGATTTTCGTCTGATCGTTCCTATGGCAGCTATATGATATAGTAATCCGATTTCAAGCAAATTTGGTCAGAATGTATGAAGCCATCCCATATGCATATTCTGTTAGTTTGGTTAAGATATCTCAAACAACAAAAAAGTTTATCATACTAAGCCTTGATTTTCGTCTGATCGTTCCTATGGCAGCTATATGATATAGTAATCCGATTTCAAGCAAATTTGGTCAGAATGTATAAAGCTATCCCATATGCATATTCTGTCAGTTTGGTTAAGATATCTCAAACAACAAAAAAGCTTTTCATACTTAGACTTGATTTTCGACTCATCGTTCCTATGGCAGCTATATGATATAGTGATCCGATTTCAAGCAAATTTGGTCAGAATGTATGAAGCCATCCCATATGCATATTCTGTTAGTTTGGTTAAGATATCTCAAACAACAAAAAAGTTTATCATACTAAGCCTTGATTTTCGTCTGATCGTTCCTATGGCAGCTATATGATATAGTAATCCGATTTCAAGCAAATTTGGTCAGAATGTATAAAGCTATCCCATATGCATATTCTGTCAGTTTGGTTAAGATATCTCAAACAACAAAAAAGTTTTTCATACTAAGCCTTGATTTTCGTCTGATCGTTCCTATGGCAGCTATATGATATAGTGGTCCGATCCAAATTTAAAAACAAACTTGATCTGCGTCCGGTATCCAGCAACCTACATACTAAATTTGAAGTCTCTAGCTATTATAGTCTCTGAGATCGACGCGTTCAAACAGACGGACAGACGGACAGACGGACGGACGGACAGACAGACGGACATGGCCCAATCGACTCGGCTGTCGATGCTGATCAAGAATATATATACTTTATGGGGTCGGAGATGCTTCCTTCTGCCTGTTACATACATCACACAAATCTAATATACCCTTTTGACCATTTTCAATGGGCACAGGGTATAAAAACTGTTGCGAGCACAAAGCAGAAACTAAAATAAAATTAATGATCGCAGATCGAAGAAGAAGTTATCAGCAATTTTGTCATTGCACTCAACTTTAGCGTTGATTATATTTTGTTTGTTGTTTTGTGAGAGCTACCCAAGAAGCTGCAGCTGTGTATCTGTGTATCTTGCAGATGCAATTTGTGAATGAGGCTATAGTATGTATCTGTATCTGTATCTTGTAGGTAAAACCGCACATTTCATCATTTTTAAAATTAATAATTTAAATAAACACTGTCCAACTTTTTTGGCACAAACACACACAATTTATTTATACGTATACTTTTATACAATGCGACCCGTTTGTATCTGCAGCGTATCTTTGTGCATCTGCAAAAAAGTATCTAGAACGCGTCGCGTAATCAGATTTTCATTTTTTTTTTGCTTTTGCAGTTGCAAATTATGCGGAACTTTCAATTTCAATTGCTGTGCGCCATTTAGCGTGGGTCGCTCGAGTTGTTGCCATAACTTTTAGTGTACTCTTATGTATCTATAGTTATACAGTTATCTCACACACACATACACACACACACACACATGGACAGTGTTGTACCGCTCAAATTACTTGGTTAACAGGCTTTTTTCAGCTGTTTCTTTTGCGGTTTATTTTGTATCTTTTTTCAAAATTTAACTGCCAATTCCAGGAACGCGTCTGCCTTTTTTTAGTTTTTTCTTTTTTCTCTTTGACTTGTTGAAACTCTTGACTGAATGTTAATAAATACATACGTCGTTCTAGGTTCTTGAGTCTTTGGCCAAATGGCGCTGACTTGTTGCTTTTGTTTTTTTTGGTAGCTTCTTTTGGCTTTTTGTTCTTTCTACTCTTTATTTTTGCTTTTTGTTTTCGGTTTTGTTGGCTTTTATGAATATTTAATAATTTCGCAAGTAAGCGCGTGTGAAACGGAAATGCTTGAATTTTTTTTTGATATTTTTTTTTGCTTAAGAACTTAACTTTGGACACGAACAATTTACTATTTATTTATTTTATTTATTTTAGTGTCTAATGACCGCGACACGAGCACGACAAACAAAAGCTTAGAATACCACACACTAGCTACAAAGATACTCAGATACAAAGCTACACATGTTACGCAGATACTCAGATACTCAGATACTTAGATATATAGATACAAGTGCAAGGCGTCTTCTACCTGAGTTTTGATTCAAAAATTTTAACGTCTTTTTTATGCGTACTTAATGCGTGGGAAACCGGTATGCAAAATATATATGTATATATATTTTTTATTTATTTTCCGTTTTCCGTATTTGAATTCAGATTTCGTGAATTTTGTTATTTTGTACCGAACCGTTAAGCGCCGTGCGTTGCGTATACGACACGACTGCACACAAAGAACGCCGAACAACAACTGAAAACTGAATCCAAAAGACGCGACGACTCGACGTCGTTTGGCCAGCAAATACAGGGTGCCCCCGAAACCCGTTTGACAGTCAGACTACACGCCAAACTACACTCTCTTAGCTGTATTAAAAGAGCGCAAAGAGCGCGCTTAAAATTCTTTGTTCTTCGTTTCGTTTCGCGCGCTCTCTCTCTCGCTCTCTCTTGCGTGCTCTCTCGCGCTCTCTCGCTCTCACACTTTCTGTTTGCTGTACGAAAAGCGAAAGCCGCTGGCCAATCAAAGTGCGGCAATTACACGTGCTTTGCCACTTGGCCCAAAAGCGAGTTGGCGGCTTTTCTCTGTTTTGGTTTTTGCTACCCAAACAACAACAACTGCCCGAAGAGAGTTGCTTAGACTACGAGTTTGATTTGATTTCGATGACTAAGAAACAGTTTTTGTTAACTATTAAATTTTGCTTTTTAAGAATAAT
>JBAMBJ010000463.1:0-18800 GCA_037043495.1 Drosophila recens | reverse complement strand
CGATATGTATCGATATCTCTGAAATACGTATTTCTTACATCCCTAATTACCCAGCACATGGACTTTTTATTTAGCGCGCCTAAATATTTATCGTATTAATTAACTAAGCACTGTTTAAATTTGAGCTATGTTGGCGCCAATTAAACACTTGTTGAGCAGCTACCGCATTGTCCTGGCCAGCGGTTCTCCACGCCGTCAGGAGCTGGTGCAAATGCTGGTAAATACTTGCAATTGAAATCGTTACGTTGACTGCTAAAAATAAACAAACTTAAATGAAACTCCAATCCCATTCAGGGTCTCAATGCGGAACTCTGCCCTTCCACGTTCGAGGAGAATCTCGATCCGGCGGACTTCAAGGACTTCTCGGACTTCATTGAGGCCACCGCCTTGGGCAAGGCGGACGAGGTTTTCGAGCGCTTGAACGGCGCGGGGAAGGGCGACGACAAGAAATTGATTGTGATTGCCGCGGACACGATGGTCACGTTGGGCAAGGAGGTGTACGGCAAGCCAAAGGACTCCGCCGATGCAGTTCGCATGCTGACCAAGTGAGTGGCCATCTCATAAGGAATAAATGGCATACTAAGGATTACACTTTTCAGCTTGTCTGGTGCCTGCAATCGCGTCTTTACGGGCGTCGTACTTAAACATGCCAACGGCGTGCGTCAGTTTACGGATACCGCCGATGTTTACTTTGGCCAGCTGACAGCGGAGCAAATCCAAAGCTACGTGGACAGCGGCGATCCACTGTGAGTAGCTGCTCATATATTCTAAACATAATCCCGCTCATCTTTGTCCACTTCCCCTACAGGGACAAGGCGGGCGCCTATGGCATTCGCGGTCTTGGAGGCGCCATGATTCCGCGCATCGACGGCGACTTCTACTCGGTGATGGGTCTGCCTCTGCATCGTCTGTGCTGCGAACTGAACCAGCTCTTTCTTGAGGATCTTCAGTAGCATCGGACTGCACTTCTTATCACAATCCGAACATTTCTAATCTGCTGCCGTCAGAGGCTACACTTAAAGTGCCGTTAGTCTGGGCTGATAACGCGTTCTATTTGTATTCGTTACTGTATGTTGTTGTTTGCCTATAGACTAAGTACTAAGAGTACAAATTACACAAAAAGAGGCCAAAACGAAGTCAAATTGCTGTGTCGTTTCGTGGTCAAATTCTGTGAATTGAGCAACAGAATTTACTTCAAATTTAACTTGACAAATTTCTAATTCATTTTCGGTTTAATTTATTTTTTTACATATCATAAATGTAAATTCAATTTACTAAATTGTTAAATTATAAAATTGCTTTACATATTTATAATTAAAACCGTAATCGAAACCACAACCGTTAACCGGTATTAACCGATTGAAATTGGTAACCGTAACCTAAACAAAACATTTTTTACCTTAACATAACCGAAATTATTCAAGCCGATATAACCGTTTAGTAACCGATTCATGCATAACCGTTAGTTTCGGTTCAATCAATCATTAAATTCAATTTTATTGTTGGTGTGAAATCGACGTTTTTGAAACTAACTTCGGAATTTTATATATTAAATTTGAATACGAATCCTATTGAATAGAAAAATCTTTTATTTTTTAACTCAAAGGTCAGCAAAAACAACACTTCTACAAAGTATTTTAGTTAATATAAAAATTAAAAATTTTGTTAACCAATATCAAAGCGGTTTTTTGAAACCGAAACAAAAAAGAGAAACGGGTAACCGATACGAAACCTTAATCCCAAGAATTTGCTTAACCGATAACCGAAATCCAAAATTCTTACTAAATTGATACTGATGTTCGTTTCGGTTTGATACCCTGATTTATATTATATAATTTTTCAGATAGCTTTAAATTTTATCTCTTTAAAATTTAATTTTTTTTTACATTTTTTTAAGCAATTGTATTTTTTGTATCAAGTAAGTCTCACATATTTTCTTTATTCAGATTTCTTATTCAAGTTTTCCATGTCGCTTTTCAAGAAACCTCAAACCTCAAAACCACTGCACAGCACTTTGGCTTTTGACTGATCCAAGCACAGTTCCCGAAATCATATGAGAAGTAGCGTATAATTTCCAAAGATAAGACGATTATATAAAGCGACTGGCCGTAATAAACTGATACATATGTACACAATTAATGTTTATAAAAATCAACACTGCGAACAGCTGGCGTTTAGTTGACAATCAACAACGTCGTGAAGCGCAACCAGGAAAATGACGGACAAACAACAAGGAGATCAAGGAAAGGAGGAGCAGAAGCCAGCCAAGGGATACCAGCTGTGGGGTGGACGCATCAACGAGAAGTCCAATGAGGCGATGATGGAGCTGAACAACAGTTTGGTCCACGACGCCCGCCTCTATGCGGACGACTTGGATGCGAGCAAGGCGTACGCCGAGGCCCTCCACCGGGCAGGTCATCTCAAGGACGCCGAGTGCGATAAGCTGGTGAAAAGTCTGGAGCTGATTCGCTACGATTGGATCGAGCGACTCGTCAAGTTCCTGCCCACCGACGAGGATGTCCACACGGTCAACGAACGCCTGCTCGTGGAGATCACCGGGGAGTTGGGGAAGCGCCTCCACACCGGACGCAGTCGCAATGACCAGGTTGTCACCGACATGAAACTCTGGCTGCGCAAGGCCGTCCGTGAGACTCTGGGCCGGCTACGTGCGCTCATCAAATCGATTGCCGATCAGGCGGAGTCGCATCTGGGCGTCCTCATGCCGGGATACACGCACCTGCAGCGTGCCCAGCCCGTGCAGTTCTCCCACTGGCTGCTCTCCCACGCCTTCGCCCTGCGCGAGGATTGCCTTCGTCTCGGGGAGCTGCGGGATCGCTCCAATGTCCTGCCCTTGGGCAGCGGCGCTCTGGCCGGGAATCCCCTGGGCATCGACCGACTGTGGCTGGCCGAGCGTCTCGGATTCGCGAATGTCACTGGGAACAGCATGCACGCGGTGGGAGATCGAGATTTCGTGGGTGAGTCAATGCAAATTATTCTTCGACAATCATTCCTAAATTTGTTAGGCAATGTTTAATAATACTATAAGTGTGTCCAGATATTCAATTGAAGTTCAACACGGTGATAAAATAGAAAAAAATTAAGAAAATATTATAAAAAAAATAATAAATAAATAAAAATTTAATTGATTAATATTTTGAACTATGATCAGTCAACTTAACGATTTAAAAAGCTTTTAAAACTTGATTAAAGTAATTCGAATAATAATATTATACAAAATTTAAGTTTCATAACAAATTTAAAAATTAATAATTTACTGTCATCATAAAGAGCCTTAAGAAATTCCTCAAATCAAAGATAAACCAAAGAATTTAAAAAAAAAAATAGTACCGATAATAATTAAATAATAATGTGAATATGTACTAACGCTCTTCCGTAACATATAGTTTTTAACCGAGATCGAGGATTGTCACAAGTCTTAGTTTAAAATCTTAAAAATTATCTCATTTTAGTGGACTTTATCTACTGCTGTTCTATGGTCAGTCTGCACCTGTCCCGACTCGCCGAGGATCTGATCATCTACAGCACCAAGGAGTTTGATTTTATCCGATTGGCCGACGAATTCGTCAGTGGCAGCAGTTTGATGCCACAGAAGAGGAATCCCGACAGTCTGGAATTGATACGTGGCATCTCGGGGCTGATCACGTCCAATCTGACCGGGATAATGATGACTATCAAGGGCACGCCCTCCTCCTACAACAAGGATCTGCAATTCGATAAGCAATATTGCTTCCAAGCCTTCGACAAGCTCACACAGAGTCTCAACGTCGCCGTGGGCGTCATGCAAACGATGACGGTGCATCGCCATCAACTGGAATCGGCTCTGAGCTCAGATTTGCTGGCCACCGATTGGGTAAGTACAGACAATGAGATCCAAATTATAAACCCTAATTTTATGTGTAAAAAACGCTATAGAAATTTTTAGATATTCACATAAATTTCAAATAATTTGTGAATATCAAAATTTTACTCAATGTAAAATAGAATATTACGAATATATATTTAAACATAATTTACTCAGAAATTCTGCTTTTATTTATTTTATATTATTAAAGTAAATGAACGATTTGTGAGTTAGTCTGATTTTATTAGTGAAATTAGTGTAAATGTTTCTTAAAAATGCAACAAGTTTTTAATGCGTTTCCAAATTATCTTATTGATTTTGTCATTAAATTATTAATAGTTACGAACACTGCAAACGCATGTGATTTAAGGTCATTTGAAGTATAAATTCAAATTATTTTTAGTATTTCTAATCTTAGCACGAAAACGGTGACAAAAAAGGAATATCATATTATTATATACAAATTGTGCGACACTATTGTCTAAATTATTATGACAATCTACAACAATCGCTAGACTTTGATCGACGAAATAAAAAATACACTTAGTGGTTAGATTTTCCTAGTACGCTATTTAAAAAACATATAAGAACAAAAAAGGTAAAGTGGAATTTTGAACGATCGTTTCTAAGGCAGCTAATTATATGTTGTTGTCCAATTTAAACTGATTATTGAGATTGGCTGAAATCATTCGAGGTACATACAAGTTGTTCATAATAAATATTTGGAACTGTAGAGTCTGCCACGCCTTTTTGAAATTTATTATAAGCATAAACTAATTAGCACCTTTTGTAGTTTTATTTCCATATTTTTGGTTTTTTTTTTAGAATAATATTTTTAACACGAACTTCAAATATATTTCGCTCGGTTTTTAATAAAATATTTTCGATTTTGGCTTTGGCTTTTCTAATTGTTGTCTTCCAAATTTGTATTTCCTAATTTTTATTTTCTAATAACACCCTAATTTTGGATTCCAAATTTTTATTTCCATATTAAATGCTTCCCAAAATTGTTTTCCTTATTTTTATTTTCAAATATTGGAATTCTGAAAATTATTTTTCGACATTCGTATGGAGAATCGAAAAATAAAACTCAGACACTGAATTAAAAGCTTACCTTTTGTGATATAATCGTGATTTTTACTTTTATATTTTTATATAAAAAATGAATTTCCGTCATGAATTTAAATATTAAATAGAATACTTATTAAATACTTACTTTTTTGAAAATCGATAAATAAATCTATAAATAATATGTGCTTTGCTTTCAGGCCTACTACCTGGTGAAGAAGGGCGTGCCCTTCCGGGAGGCGCATCATCACATCGGACGCGTCGTGTCGCTGGCCGAGCAGCGCGGCGTGGACATCACGGAGCTGCCGCTGGGTGAACTGCAGCAGATTTGCAAGGCCTTTGGCTCCGACATAGCCAGCGTGGCGGACTACGCGGTGAACTTGCAGAAATACGACGTCATCGGAGGCACCTCGACGGCGAGCATCATGGAGCAGCTGCGACTACTCAAGAAACTGGACAAGGAGTTGCAGCAGCAGTCCTAGTTCGGGACTGGCCCCTTTTTATTTAAATTTCGAATCGCTGTCGCTTCAAGTGTAGAAGTCTAGTTAACAGATTATATATATTTTATAAAATGTGAATATTGTATGCAAAACTGTTTCAATTGACGCTGGGACTCTGTGGTGTGTAGGTGTAGGGCTCGTGTGTTCCCACCTCGCCGTTGCTCTCCAGCTGCTGGTAACCGCTCATCGCCGAGTTGGCCGGCAGACCCATCTTGCCGCCCGAGATGAGCACTCCGAGGCTCTGCTGCAGCTGCCAGCGACGCGCCTCGCGGATCGACTTGTTGCGTCGCAACGTCTTGGCCAACATGAAGGCACAGAGGACGCCGAGCAGCTGCACAAAGGCCACAGTGGTTGCCCCAGTGGCAATCAGCATCGCGCTCTGCGACATGATGAAGTTCATCTTGCGGAAGCATCCGTATTCGTAGGGCTGGATGCAATCGTTGTAGTCGTTGTCACCGCCGTTGGGAACCAGATCGGCCATCCTGGCGCAGCACGACAGAGGCACCACGACGTCATCGGGCTCCATGTGCGACTCGTTCTTGTTGTACGAATAGAACTCCCTCCAGTCATCGGGCTCGACGACTCCGCAGCAGCCCAACTGAAAGCAAATTCAATTCGTAATGAAGCAATTTAATCGAAACGTATACAAATAATGGGAATTACTGTATACAAAATTTCAAAAATGTTATATTTTTAACTCGAAATCTGCAAACAATTCTTAAAGTTGTAAATAAATTGAATTTAAATGAATAAAGCAAGTTCTTATTGTAATTAAAGAACTAAATCGAAATTGGTACAAAAAAAAATTTGAGTTAATCAGAACATTTCAAGAATATTTTTGGATATAAGTTATACGTTCTTTTTAACTTCAAATTAAATTCTAAATCTACCAACAATTTTCGAAACTTGTAAGTTGAATTGAATTTAATGTGATTATAGTTAAAATTAAAATGGTTTCAAGACATGAAAAAGAAAGAAATATTTTTATATTTGTTTTTCTGACTTGTCTTTTCATTTTGAAATTTTTCGAAAAATTATGAAACTTCAAATTGAAGCTAGCGAATAACAAAGACATGTACGAAAATAAAGTCAAATACCTCTAACTAGCAAACCCCTTTTCAATTTGAATTAATTTAAAGTTTATAGATTTTGTGTTCCGTTTCATAATTATTCGATCAACCAACAGAACAATAATTCCAGAAACTTCTATATATTGAGGAAGCTCTGTATACCCAATCATAAAACCCGAAATTATTCAAACCGAAATAACCGTTTAGTAACCGATTCATGCATTATTAAATTAAGCTTTGTTGTTAATGTGTAATCGTCGCTTTTAAAACTAATTTTGGATTTTTATCTTTAGTTTGAACCCTGCCTGCAGAGTATCTCGTAGTCGAGCACTCTGGTTGTCATTATTGTACTTACACCCGATTGCATGAAGTCGACGGCGGCGGCGACATTGTTGTCGGTCTCGTAGTCAGCCAGGGCCTGGTTCATGGTGCGCATCAGCATGTCGCGGACCTGGGACTGCATCACGAAGGCGGCGATGGCCGCAGACACTTCCAGGATGAAGACAAGGAAGAGGCAGACGCCGTACTGCATGAAACAGCTTAAAGTTGTTGAAATTTCAAAATACTTAATGATTTGCGATGATTTACATACCAAATTGATGAGCATAACACTCTCCTTGACAGCTCCATAGGCGCCGAGAGTGGCCACAGCGATGAGGATGAAGCCAATGGCAATCAGAAGAGCGGGTGGCGACGAGAAGTGTCCGTCGATGAAGATACTGAAGTCACCGAAGATCGTCTGAATGGTTGTGCCTACCATAACCAAGAGTATGGCTGTCAGCTGTGAATTGAGCCCAGAAAAAACAAAAACAATAACAAATAAAATATATAGCATTTCACAAATGCAGTTAGCAATCGCGTGCCAAGTCTCAAATGGATTCGACATTTACTTTCGCATCGACGGGTTTGTTTGTGGATCATGATGTTTAAGTAGCAGATTATTATTACACTGTTTATCCGGATGCTCGTGGCATTATGCAATTTTAAAGACGGCAACAATTTGAAGTAACTGTGCAAATATAATAACTATACATTTAAATCTAAAATAATTACATTATTATAATTCTAGAATTTTGCCATAAGCCAAGAAACTTAAACTTACTGAAAAGTCTTCAAAAATATATTTCGATAATGATCTGAAGATCTCATGTTAAGGAAATTTCTCTATATTTTTGGCATACATTAATCAGTTAGAGAAACATTTTAAAATTGTCTAATGCCTGGATCCTTTCTCAAATCTTGCATAATTTTATTTTTGCTATTTATCAACACATTAGATTTTTTGCGCTTGTCAGTAATATTCTTTTGAAATCCCTCAAAAACTTTTTATTTCTCACTCAATTATTAAAATTCCAATACTCTCCATTTATATACAGTCGAACTTCCCTAACTCGAACTTTCCTAACTCGAACTTTCCTAACTCGAATTCTCTCTAACTCGAACAAAATCGAGTGGCAATAGCGAGCAAATTTCATACAATTCTGCTTCCCTAACTCGGATAATGGTGATTCGAGTTAGGGAAGCTCGACTGTATTTAACATTCGTTTTTCCTGTTTAAAACTTAAATGTACTTATTCTAACTATACGATAAGTAAACGTATATCAGTTACTATAAATAGATAATTACAAAGACACAAATACCATACCAAGTGATAAGTAATGGCCTTGAAACTAAGTTCTCTAGTAAAGAGAACCTTTTTTTAGCCTCCCTTAATTTGTTGTTAAAAAGAAAACCCCCATGAAATACTATAAAATTCTCTTAATCGCTGGAAACTAATTTAAGCTTAGCACCGAAACTTGAAAAAAATATTTAACTGTGTGTCGCAGATGTTTTTACGAGTTGAGTAAATGATTGCGTCAGATCGATAAATGAGAGCAATGCACAATTCAGGGGAGAGTACGAGTCTTGAACTCAGGTAGAAGGTGCTCTAAAAAAGTGTTGTTCCTGCGTCATTTATCTCGTCAGAATTCGTTAGATAAACCCTTCAGGGACAGCTAATAATTTTGTGTTTTTATGACTTTTAAACGAAAGTAGATTTGTTAGTAGATTAAATAAATAATTTATAATGAGTAAACCAATATTTCAATTAAGCTACAATCTGATATCTATCTAAATTTTTATTGAGATTGAGATATGCTGTTAGCATAATTGATTTCTCATGTTTTGGTATCTATATTTCATGATGTTGACACTGATTCACTTGATTCGTTTGTGGGCCTGAGGATCCGCGTCATCACAAAGGCTTCTTATCAGCATTTGTCGTGAAACTCAACGCAAGTGTCTTTCATATCGAGACAATTATTTGTATAAAAGAAGAAAAACAAACAGGCATTTGACCCGATTCTCTTTCGCAATTCTCTTCAGCTCTTATTGAGTAACTCTGGGATTGTACAATTGAGCAAATTCTCAGGCGTGTTATGTGATTCACAAACACTACAAAAATTGCTCCACTCTTGATAAGAACAAAATAAAGCGCGTTTTTATCAGTGCTTTGATATATATTTTTTTTTTGGAGCAAACTCAATATCAAAATGGCGTCGATTTTCAATAAGTGAATCATGGAAGGTGAGTGTTGAATGAATATAACATTCATATATTATTTTAATAATAATATTTTGAAAACTCACCGCAAACATAAAGCTCACTACGATGAGCATATATTTCGCACAGCGCATTCCGGAATTCAATTCCAACTCCCGATTCGCCATTTTGTTTGTGTTTTTGTCTATCGCTTGTTCTCTGCTTTCAACTGCAATATGTCAATATAATTTATATATTATAATTTTTAGTTTATTTTTGTGTGCTGTTTTACTATCCACAAAACGTACTTTAACTTTTCGTAGCTACACGTAGACTGAGCGGGCCCAGAACGGGATTGTTGCCAGTTGCAATCGCAATCGGTTCTCGGCTCTCGGCCAAATTGCCTTGCCTGCTCTGCTCTGCTCTCCCACACATTAACTGTCTCTCTCTCTTTTCGGTTCTCTACTCTCTTTAGCTGCTTATCAGCCAATAAATTGTTCATTGTTTTTGTTTTCTCTAAAAGTTGTAGATAAAAGTCAGCGATAAGATTAAAGCCTAATTCATTACATTTTGCAATAAAATGTGAAATTACCTGAACTAAATATAATGTTAAAACTCATTTCTATTAAATTTCTCACGTCATTTCAACTACTTTTTAGTTTGAAACTCAACTGCGTTTCAAGTGCAAGGTCATTTGTCTGTGGGTGGAGCAGTTCGCCGTCTGCTATCGATTATTTATCATTTTAAGTGAGTCAACAGACACTGAGTTTATCGATTTTCTTATAAGACCCTGCACTCTTTCGAATAGTTTAAATTATTCATTAGATTTCGTCATGTTTGGTAAATGTTTGCTTTAAAAATATACTTAGCTGTTGATAATTCCGTTGAGCAATCGAGCAAATATTTAAAATACTTGGCCTTATCGTGAGGTTCACTATAAATTAAGATACTGAACATATAAAATTATTAAATATACTTATTCCCATTCCAGCTATCAATTTCTACCAATCTTTCCATTGCATACTTTTTGGCGCCAACAAAATCTATTTTAATTAAATAAACTTGAGTATTTGGATACAATTTATTTAATTTCAAATTTAATTCACAATAAAATGTTAATAGGGCTTTGGAATATATTAAAAATATTTAGAATATATTAAATATTCTTGTTTTAATTTCTTAAATATTATATTTATCGAGTAGATAGTAAAACGTTAGTTATTAGATTGAATATAGATTTGAAAATAAATTAAGTTTTAAATATCACTTTTGTAGTAAAAGCAAATGTATTTGAAGCAGAATTTAATAAAGACGCAAAGTTCAGAAAGATAATATGTGGTAAAGAATTAACTACAAAGAATTATGAACGAGTTTATATGACTCATAAAAATTGATTTCCTTTAAAATCCCTATCTTTTCGTATGAAGAATTCGACGCAAATGCAATGATTATGGTTTTCTTTGTCAACACGCCGATTAGATTTGACATTTTTGCAGCGATTGTTAAGTTTATTAACTAAGGTGCGAGTGCCACAAAGCGAATCAAGAATAGAAGAATCGAATAAGTGCAGGTTAATATATATAATATATATACATATCAGCTAGAATGTAATTTATTCATAAAATTACTAAAATTTTACAAATATTTTAATAATTTATCAGCATAAAAGTACAACAATTATTACTTAAGAGTAGACCCAGATTACTAGGATTGAATTTCAGATGCATTTATTGAGGCGGGACTTCATCTACATGAAGCCCGTAATGCCATTGCGAATTTTGATCTCGCGCGCTATGTAACAGGCAAATATGACACCAAAGAACTGGAAAGAAAAGATGGGTTTAAGCAAGGAAGGGATTAATCAATTGAGAGCAGAGTACACTCACCTGCAGGATAGCGATGACGACACCGGCAGCTCCAAGACTCACTGCGTGATCAGATATGTAAGAGGAGAATCCATCTAGACAGCCTCCGAATTTGTTGCGGTTCATGTTGTTTATACCGGCATCGCAAGTGAAGGTGCCCACGGCACCAACGGGAATTGTACAGCAGGACAAGGGCAACTCCGTGTTGTGGAACGCATCTTCCCAATCCGTGTAGTTCTTAACGCCGCAGCAGTGGAAATCGCGCTGGACATCGTCCCACAAAGTGGTAGTTTGATCCTGGCTGGTGCTATTGTATTCAAACATCGATTTGTACAGTGTTGAGTTGATCATGTTATAGGCATCATTGCGCAGAACATATCCACTGATGCCCGCGGCCAGTTCCAGTATAAAGATGAGGAACAGCATAACCGAGAAGCTCAGGATCAGGCAATAGTTCTCCTTCAACGCTCCCCAGCAGCCAAAGAACGTGATCACAATGATAAACGCTCCGATGACAATCAGGAATGTTGGAATCGAGAAGAACTTGGCAGTCAAAAAGATCTCATAGCCAGTGTATACTGAGCCAACGCCAGCGCCAACTGCTATAAGGATAATGCCGGTGATCTATGGATAAATATATAAAATAAATTAATAATATCTAATAACTTAATAATAAATAAGAAGACTTTTTCGGAATATGCTATATTGTGCCTCAGCTAAATGCCATCAAATTATTTTCAAATTAATCTAGGTCTAATCTCAAACCCAATAAATATAAGTATCTATGTACTACTAGCAATAAAAGAACAAAAGAATTTAACAATATAGATTGTAGAGACTATATTGAATTTCACAATTCTGCTTTAAGAAAAGCTTTACACATTAAGCTTTTTAGCTTGCTAATTTTCTTTAAGAATAAAATAAAAATAAATATTATAGCATAATATTAACACCTCGTCAAAACAGTTTGCATATATTCTTTAATTTTGTATATTATTTAATTTTTGAAGTTATTTTGAGAAATTATTTGCCATATTGAATAACTGGAATTGCTGAATTTCAAACTAAGGGTACATCGTATTCGATCACTCTCTCTCTTTTACTTGCTCTACATTTATTGATCAACCATCTGTCCACTATTCAGACACCTGCATTGCAATCTTTATATCTAAATATTAACTATTAACGCACTTTTCACTGAGTTTTTCCTATCTTATCTGCTCAAATTATACAGATAAATGACAAATTAGGCATTGGACTTTCAGCCAAATAACAATCCTTCATTCCGTGATGAGTCAACGATATATACTAGATATTTTAGTGGGCTATAGGGTATTTGAGAGGCACTCACCAAAAAGATCAGATTAAATCCAAATAGCGTGTACTTTACAGCGTTTGCGCTGCCCGTTAGAATCGACATGTTGCTCGTTTATTTATCACAAATCTGAAATAATTACATGGAAAATATTTTTATAATTAATATAATTATTATTTATTATAACTGTGCATAATTCGAATTAATGGCTTATACCTTGTATACAGCAAAAATTTAGCACAACCGCCTCAAATTAAGTTCAGAATGTTAATAAATGGCGCAGAAGACTGTCTAAAGAGCCCAAAGTCAACATTTATTCGCTTGTTTCTAATCACAAAATAAAATTTTGTTGTCTTATCGGCAAATGATATGGCAAACACTTTGTTTAAGTCAAATATGGTCAGCTACCAAGTTGTCGTTGTTTTTGTTACTGTTGAGTTCCCAATTTGAGACAAGATAAATTCGGTTTGGCTTCGATAAGATAACAATATTCGACCTGAGCACTCCATTTTACGGCATAAGCAATGCAAATATTATTATATTGATAGTTTTATATACTTAACAGGTCTTAAGTCAAACATACTATATTCATTTAACTTATAAAAAGCAAAAGTGCTACAATTACGTATACGCCACCGACAGCAGCAGACAGATAGTAAACAAAATTCCAAGAAAATCAATAATGCAAGCTAATGTCGGTCTTTAGATTAAGGGAAATAAAAATAGCAATAATATATTATTATTATTATTTAAGCTGCGCTCTCTTGTGACATACATATTTATTACATTAAGAGTGGTTAGAATTCACATTACGTTTCTAGAATATATTTTATGTTGCCTTTTTAGTTTGTAAATATATTGATGTTGCATTTATTCGGATACTTAAACGACTCAGAATGACAGTTGCTTAAAACTTGTAGATAATATCCAATTTATTTTTGAGTTTTGACTTTCTAAGTAGGACTAATGGGTTGGAATCCTAATGAAATTCAAATTTTAATTCTTATTACACTCTGATGAGTTTATGAATTGCGATTTAACTTCATATTTAGTTTAATTGTCAATTTACAGTTAACAAATTCGTAAGTGAATTAATTTTATTTTAAATATAGAAATTATATTTAAAAACACATATTTTTGTAAATGTAAATGCTTCACCTTGAACCAAATTCAGATAGAAGCTACGAGAGTGTCACTCGGTCTTATCGCACACCTGTTCACATTTCACATCAAGATTAGTTTATTTGTTGGCAATTGATAGTCTTAAATCTATTTAATAACTGTTTTGTTTTGGCCACATATTCGTATTAACACTTGTCTGGCCGAGTTGTGACTAATGCCAGCCAAAAAGTATGAGTCATCAATGAAAACTATATACCAAAATTTGTGTATAGACAATTAATTTCCATTTCACATGACAAGTAATGTAGTTTACAAAATAACGTATTTATTTGCCACTTCTGCTTGCTGTACTGTGGAATAATGTTACACTCTGAGAGACGTCGGCAAGTGTTGAGCTCTCTAAAGTGCTCGTATCTAGAACTTACTTCTCACCCGGTGAACAGCTCGATAAACGGGCGTAGGTAACGACGGTTGGACGACAACTGAGGTGGCCCCTTCACTGGCCCGCTCATTCTAAAAATCACATTGACGTGCGCCGTTTTTTATCATCACGCATACACATATCTATTCACATTCGCATTCGTATGTATTCTTCAATGCTGACAAATTATACCTGCACCTACATACAAATGTTGTTCATTAATATATGTATATACATTTGTAGTAGTCCGTCGTGGCGAAAAGATAAAAAAGGTGGCACAAATAGTCCACGTACTTGGCGAAATTATAACTAGAACATTAACAAGTTAGATACGGCACCCAAATAGTCAAAGTTATACGACTTCATTCTACCCTGTATAATATACCTTATGGATTTGTGTTGAAGTCGTTTAGATAATTAAGATTTTTGTTAGTTAAAATGTTGACCTATAAAATCAGCTTTTATATGTTACTATAATAATTCAACAACTTAATTAAATACATATATTGCTATGGCTTAAATATTAAATCTTATAGACATATAGTCGACATTTTCAGTAGAACAATATTGCCAATTCAATAAAAATTCAGGGTATTAAAAGCTAGTCACACCTTTTTAGTTTGTAACTTTGCAATTGAGTTTTGGAAAAGTTTTTTGATGACTTGATTAATTTCTGCAGGCAGAAAAATAGTAATTTATATTTTTCTTAACTTTCAAACTGTAAAAAAATTAAATTTTAAATTATGATTTATTTATAAAAAAAACTAATTTTTTTTTAATTTGAAAATATTTATTTTTTTATTAAAAAATAATACATCGAAATCTATCGTTGATAAACTTTACAAAAAACATATGCCAATTTTGTGCAAAATATTTAAAAAATTATAATATAAATGGAATTGCTTTCGCATATGCAAATTAAAAAACTTAATGCTATTAAAGAATATATATGAGTATCATTTGTTATTTTAATATTTATATGAATTATATCATTGTTTTAATGTGTGTAAACATAAAGGACAATTGTTGGTAAGTACGTGTTCGTGTATACAGTTTATCGGGTCTGGCATAATTTAATACTTGCATTTTGAGTTAATGCCAAAGTGTGTTAAAGGATAAGTTAGTAAAGTTAGGTGTATCGTATGTATGACTGCTGAAGGAACTGCTTTTGGAAATCGCTTTGATAGATGCACGCATAATCTGTTAGTGGGAAGGATTAGTATACATTTCTTGTTCATACGCCAATACAAGTAATTACATTGAAATTTTTGTAAATGCCTGAAAAATTTCAAAAATTACCAGATTTATACACATAAAGTTGGCTTCGTAAAGCGCCTTAAAAGTAAGCACGCCATTAAGTAGGTTTATATATATTAGTTAGTCTATTATTAATTTTAGTTTTAGTAGTTCGTTGCTTCGTTCATAGGTTCCCTCTCTCTCTTTCTTTCTCTTTTTCGGTCTGTTTTAACTATTTCCTGTCTTTGCCATGTCGATGCTTTGTGGCCGCAATAGTCGTTGTGGTCAGACTGTGCATGTGGTGCTGAGGCTGCTGTCCTCCATGGTGCTTGCTGCCACTGCTGCTATGATGATGATGATGTCCATTCAGTGTGCTTTTACCGTGTCTGCAGAAAGATAAAACCACAAGTTGAATTAGAAATCGGTATGGCATTAGTTGGATATTTTGTTTTTTAATATGCTTTTCTACTTGTTTTTATACATATACAACATCCTTTTTATAGAGTATACCAAATGTGCTACTTCCACTACGTAGTTCCAGTTGCTAAAGTACCGCTTTTAGTGTTCTGGTACAGTAAGAAAATAGAGTAGAGCGAGCGATGTTGATGTTTATTTCATTTGCAGTTCATATCCAATTGCATTGATGACTTTTTTGATTTTTGGTGTTTTTTGGTTTTGTATTTTTTCCAGCAACATGTTCATAGTCAGTTTTTAGAATCGATACTATAGTGTAGTAGAGAGTGTGCTACTAAAGTTAGAATAGAGTAAATATAGCGTTTAAAATTTCTATTTTAGCGGATTAATTTGTTTACAGTCATGCAATTATTATTTGTTGGAAGTTTTAAATTATGTATAAATTAAATTTAATAGAATAACAAAGTGCCTACGATTAATGCTATTTCTATAGTAAATATAAATTCAACATGTTAAAAAAACATTTTAAAGTGTTTAATCAATTTTCAGAAAATAATTTATAGAATTTATAAGCTTTAACTTTTTTTAATATTTTGAAATGATATTTTTTTTAAAAGTCAGTTTTTTTATATTATCTGTTAATATTTTTTGACCTTCACGACTTAGATTTTTCTTTATTTTCGTTGTAAAATTGTTCCTAAATCAATGGTTTTGAAAGAATTATACAATAAATGTTATAGAGTCTTTGATTAGTTATGAAGTTTGTTGTTTGGAAAGTTAGTCTAGCATTCTACAGTTCAGTTAGCTTCTAATAAATTCCTAATGCACCCAAAACATGCTTCCAGTTTTTGCTTAAGTAAAAATGTTTCAAAATTTTGAAATTTGGCTTACGCTGTCAAAAGTAAAAACAGAACCATTTTCATTCATTGTGTGTGTTTTTTGTGTGCATTCCCATTTGAGTGTGTGCTCCAAGTAAAAAACAAACTCTTTGCTCTCTCTCTCTCCCTTTCTCTGTCTCGCTGAATCAGGTTTTTAATTGTATTAGTATTTGGGAGGGAACTCGGGTTAGAAAACGGCCAATTGCCGATTGCAATTCTTCTTGTTCTCTTCAAGAATTTTATTTGCTTTATTTTTTAATAGTTCGTGTTGATTGCGTGCTTCGTTTGGCGTTTCGCGTGCATTGAGGTAGTCAAAATAAGAAAAATACCCAAAATAATATAATAAAAGTAGGAAATTGTTTTTGGAGTGCATGGGAGTGAGTATTTGAACGTGAGAGAAAACTGTGACTGTGACTGTGACGAGATCCAGTTGCGCCCATCCATGTGCGACTTTGCTATTTGGTTTGCTGTCCAGCGCTGACTATGAACATGTGCAGATGCCAAAGGGCTGATGCGTCGAGACGCTGCTGCGCACCTGGCGCATGCGCAAACGCTTTGGCCAACTGTTGCCCAGGCGACTGGCCAAGGCGCCACCTGCCCCGTTTCCCAGACCGGAAGATGTGACACCGCCACGTCCACTGCTGCCAAAGAGCTGGGCGTGATCGTTGATCAGATTGTGCTGATAGGGACGCAGCTTGGACTCTGTTAGCGTGGCCGGCGCTGCGTACAGCAGATAATTGTCATAGACATGGCTAACACTCGAATTGCGTTTGGCCGGCAAATACGGCAGAAAGGAGAAACTCGACCGCGTCGACTGCGTGCACTTGAGCGAAGGCTTCCTCGGCTGGGAATTCGCCTTGCAGCGCAGCGTCGATTGGTTCGAGTAGCTCGGCGCCACGGGAATCATTTCCCGCTTTGTCCGGTGCTCGTAGGCGGCATTGGGCGTGGCTGTGCCACGCTCCCTTTGTATGGGCACGGGAATGAGTGACTGTTTACGCTTGCGTCGTGGCGGCGGCAGTGGCGGCGTCGATGGCGTTACGGCAGCCTCATCGATGCTGGCGTAATCTGCATCCTCGGCGGTTTGTGTATTGGCTAAATTCGTTACGTATACGTACGTCAGTTCGTTGTGCGTGGCTGTTGATGATGATGGTGCTGTTGTTGTTGTTGTTGTGGGTGTTGCTGTGGTTGCTTTGTGCGTTGTTGTGGCTTTTGTTGTCGTTGCTGCTCTAGCGCCTGCTGTGGACTTTCTGTGTGCCGAGGACGTTGTCGTGTCATGATTGTGGCCTCGACTGCTCTTACTCGACTTGTGACCCGCCGATGTTGTTGTTGTTGTCTGTTCACTGTGTCTCGAGCGACTGGAGTGACCTGTGTATGGAACTTGATGAGTTTGCAATTCGTATTCAAGTTGTGGTTATGAGTGAGTTAGAACAACCAATTGCATTGACTTTGCTACGACTGTTAACTGGGCTTAGACAAACTGCTTGCATGTGTTTGTGTAAATTGTGTGGGGTGTAAATTTGATCAAGTTTGCAGCTGGGAATGAAAGGGATTCAATTTTAACATATTATTTTAAAATAAAGTCCCTGTCATATTTATAAAATCACCTTATAAATTGCAATAAATCGAAAACTACTGTCTGCAGCGGAATGCAATGTATAGAGAAAATAAAGAGGAAGAAGAAACGAAAAGAATGAATGTACAGTTAGTTCACAACAATCTAACGGTACTTAACAAAGAGCACCTTATTAAACTCTTAGTTTTGCATATTTAAAAGTTCACAACTTAACAAAAAAGTATTTTGATGCAAAAAAATTCTTGGAACATGCAAAAAAAATCTTGGAACAATTCTAAGAGTAACTGCAAAAGAAAATTTTCAAAAATATTTTTGATAGTATTTTTAATAATTTTTTGAAAACTGCAAAAAAAGGCACTTTTGCATGAAAATGAAGAAATAACCCACTTTTCATGCAAAAAGTGCCTTTTTTTGCAGTTTTCAAAAAATTATTAAAAATACTAGCAAAAATATTTTTGAAAGTTTTCTTTTGCAGTTACTCTTAGAATTGTTCCAAGAATTTTTTGCATAAAAATATTTTTTGTGAAATTGTGAATTTATAAAAATGCAAAACTAAGAGTTTAATAAGGTGCTCTTTGTTAAGTACCGTTAGATTGTTGTGAGCTAACTGTACATTCATTCTTTTCGTTTCTTCTTCCTCTTCATTTTCTCTATACATTGTATTCCGCTGCAGACAGTAGTTTTTGATTTATTGCAATTTATAAGGTGATTTTATAAATATGACAGGGACTATATAATCAAGATAAACTTGAATACAAATTTAAGAAATTTATTATTATTTTCGATATTCTTGTACTATTCTTCTCATCAAGTTTATTGACTTTGCATTTTTATCGAATAAAGTTTTGATATATTCAGAATTCTTTATATAAAATAGTGATATAAAAAGACGATTTATCATTTGATTATATGCAGTCGAAGTTATCTATTATCATTATATGATTGTGAAAAATTC
>JBAMBJ010000461.1:0-20675 GCA_037043495.1 Drosophila recens | reverse complement strand
AAAAAAATCCTGGATATTTAAGCCCGAATTCAATCCGAAACGATGTCAGAAGTGGGGTAATCTCGGATTTTCTTAAACCAAGTATGAAATACTTGATTTTTCAATACCGAATTCAATCCTGAAATTCTTAAATTAAGGCTAACATTTTTTTATTAATTATAATGTTTTTCGTTACATTTAAACTTTTTTTTTTAAATTATTTTTAATAGGTATTTTTATTTTAAATTCAGTTTTTAACATTTTATTTTTTATTTTTACCTTCTTTTTTTTAATTGACGGGGGGAATCGAACCCAGATTTTTTTTCAAACTGGAGTCGGCGACTCTAACCATTGAGCCACCGGACGGGTTGAAATGAGAGAGGCCGAGAGAGAATTTTCCGCTCGCGCTCAGCAAATGTGTATTTTCCCATTTTAGTCCCGATACAGGCTTGATTATTCAGCTTAATCCTGAATACATACTTAAAAAATGCGAGCTTAAATTAATTATTTAATGCTTGATTTTAGAATGGAATTTTTTTTCTGTGTAACAATTTAACTGGGCGCCTTTTGGCCATTTGCCAGTAATTAATTGTCACTTGTCAAAGGAAGAAAATAAAAAAGAGGGCATAAAAGGAATTTGCTTCATTAATTTGTAGCATGATCAATTTTCTGAAACTGCGTTCAAAATCAATTAATAATCTGTCGTTTTTTTTTTTGTGTATGTGTTGCATGCAACATGTGACAAAAATGTTTGGCGCGTGCTTGTGACTTGGGACACATCCTGACATTCTGTCGCCTTTTTCCCTATCCCTCACTTCCTTTTCCCCAGTCGTTTCCTCTTCCGCACTCACGTTCAAATTTCAGTGTAAAGTGTGGCCTAGTTTTCAGCTGGGAAAGAGGAAAAACGTCGGGGAAAACTGTTTACAAGCTCAAATTATAAATGACAAACAGTTGTGGCAATTTATATATTAAAAAATAGGTATTATAACAATAATGACAACGTTTTATGCTGTGTAAAAGATGAGCATAAGATTATCTGAAGGATTGTTTAAAATAAAGTATATAAATTATACACTGGTAGTAATGTCAGTTAATGGCAAAAATATTGTTAAATGGCAGCATAATATATTAAACTGAGACAACTTTTTATAATGAGTGTTCAGTATGACATGTTGTAGAAAACGATGACTTGAATAAATAAGCTAGTTATAATTGCACTTCAAAATTATGAAAAATACTTTCAGCTTGAAGTTTTCTTTCAAAACTATTACAAACTAAAGGTTATTTGATAGATATCTGATTTCGATCAAATTTGTTCAGGATGTAAGAGACAATCACAAATATACAATTTCCACGAACTTTGACCCCGAATTTGACCCACTTACAGGTCGGATTTCACAATACGGCACGATGAAATTGTTCCATCTATGTTGTGTGAAAAATGCATCTTTCTAAGCTTAACCGTTTGGCCTACACGTTGATTCTCAGTCAGCGAGTCAGTCAGGACAAAGAGTTTTATTTATATAAATAGTTTAATTATTTTTAAAATTGTTAATTATTATCATTGTTAATTTTCAGTTAAAAATCTGCTCAGAATAATATTCCTTAAAAGTAAAAGCAATCAATATTTATCAATAAAAGAAACAAAATAATATATCACACAAATAAAAATGCCATAAATTGTATTTTATACCACTTTAAAAACATGATGTTTAATATTACTTATATTATGAAAAAAATATTGGATTGATTGATATTGATTGGAAAAAAATATAAAATACTTTTTATGTTTAGTAATCAAAATTGCCTGAATTTTTGTGTTTAAATAATACGCATACGCCATGTTGTGCATTGTTTATTGAACTTTCCAGGGACTTTTCGAAATTCAAAAGAAAGACGAAAAGAACAAATGAATCAATTGAGCAAGATTCGGATAATTAAATGCAGTCTGCCAGAAGTGATACAATCTGCCACAGCAATTTTATCAGAGAAGGGGAAATTGTATCTATGTGTTTGTGTGTGTGTCTGTGTATATTCTGACATTTAAGCAGTCGTTTCGTTTTATATTGTTTTTATCCTTCGTCCTGTTTGAAATCAACTTGTTCAATGTCCATAAAAGCAGATGCAGCTGCCAAAATGTAATGTAAGCTTAATACATTTCGATACATAACCACAGCACAGACTAAAAGAGTGAAAGAGAGAGAGTAGAAAAGTGTGCAAGAGAGCGAGAGAGAAGGAGAGAAAACATGGATACACCCACTCAAAATCAATAGCTGCATTTTCATTTGCTGTCTACAATTTCATTTGCTCTACATTCTCCTTCTACTTGTGTGTTGAGTTGCTTTTCTTTTTTTCTTCCTGTTTCCTGCCAAATTCGCACCGCAGTGCAGTGACAATGCAGTCAGTGTTGTTGTTGTTGTTGTTGTTGCCGTGTCCTTGTCCTTGCCACAAGTTGCAAGCTGTCAACGCTGCATCGTCGTGACATTTCGCATATAGTTATTATCATTCAATTTGCGCATCCCTCCGAGGACATTTCTCGCATTATGAGATGCTTAATACTTATTTTTAGACAGCATCAAGTGGCTTCGTTAGTCCTTAGACCTCAGCTCTTAGCCCAGTCCCAATAACAAGGCCAAGACGACGCCGCTTAAATTCTATAGAAATTCATTTAATAAATTTCCGCCAAAAATGTTGAGCAACCGCTTTCCCATATGAATTATATATACCCTGTAAGCAACAGTTTGAGCGGGGTATATATAATTCATAAAGGAAAGCGGCAATTTCTTATTTAACTGTGTATTGAAAATTATTTATGCCCTGTAATTGATCAAGTTTCCTAGGGTATTTTGTAATCAAGCAAACGCCTAACTCTCTTTTCTCAATGTATTTAACTAAATTAGAAACATTTTTTGCAAAGTCTTGTTACTTTTTTTTAGAGGGTAACTTATAGTCGAGCATACGCCATGCATATTTTTATTGCTGTAGGCACATTCTGTCTGGGCTGCAAATTAACCTTTGAGACGAAGCAGCTGACGCTCATAAGTAGGCAACAAAAATGGCAACACATCGTCAAGATCAAAATATATGCATGTATATTATCATTATCGTGTGCACAACATCATTAACAACAAGAACATCATCATTATCAATGTATGTTATTGTGTATGCGACAGTTTTGAATTTGGCTTTTGCACTTTTTCGTCGTTTTCTTTTTTCTATTTTTTTTTTGTTGCTACTCTCAAAATGGCTGCCATTTACTTTCCGTTTCCGTTACGTTCAACTCACGACTTGTGTTGCCGATAAGATGTCAGCCTCTAATATTAGAGAGGAGCAGAGGGGAGAGTACTTCTAGGTGCTGCACTGTGGGAAAAAAAGCTCGATTGACTTGTATTTATTTTTTTATTTATTTATTTATATTAAACTATTTTTAAATACATACCTTTAACTTGAACAAAACCAATTTATTTGAATTAATTATGTAAAATTTTAGAAAATATAATTTGCCTCAAAAAACAGTTGAATAAATATCAGTATTAATATTTAAATATTGTTTAAATATAAATAATATACAAATTTAAGTTAATGTAAGCGAATCTAGTCTTTTTACCCACTGTGTGCTTGCGTGGAATCGAGACAGTTTCAGTTTAGAGACCCGGGGTCCCATGTAATTTGATTTGCTTTCGTGCCTAGTGCAAATATGGGTTAATGCGATTTTTATGTCATTTATATTGTTGATTTTTGCCTTTACTACAAGTGTGTGTTGTCTATCTCGTTCTCGCAAAGTCTGTGCTTGTGTGTGTGTGTGTGTATAACATGTATGCGACTCACGCAAATGGCAATTTACTGCTCGGAAAATTTCGAATCGTTTCAGGATCTGCCCAATTTGTGTGCGTGTGTGTGTAGACACAACACTGACGAATCGATTGGCATTGTCCTAAGCTTTCGTTTTAAGCACTTGGAATGCCCCCAAGAAGTCAGGCAGCTTATGTGAGAAGCTTCACTGTAGCCCAACAGCTTATTGTCTTAGTCCGAATGCTGCAATTTCACTGAAAGCAATGAGACATTGGGATCACAATTGAAACACATTAAATACCAATATCATTTATAAATTTAGTGTATGTGTTTTATTTTTATACATATATATGTAACTCGTGTCCTACATCAATCAATGTCTGCAATCTGCGAGGCATTTACATGGCTGACAAAAGCACAGGAAAAGGAAATTGCACATCATTTTTATTTTTCGTTTCGTAAGTCAAGGACTTGACACAGTTTGACTGCATTTTGTCAAGGCAACAGCTTCAGCTTATCCAACTGCAAGCTATTTAAATTATACCATCAACTTGAAATCAATAATAATTCATTAAGGACTTAAATTAATCAATATACACATATAAAAGAAAAAAAACGCATCAGCAGCAGCTGCAACAGTGACTGCTGATTTACTTATGCAAAACACATGTACATTTTCACATTCTGCCAAATACACACACATAGACACACACACACACGCAGAAACGTGCGTGACTTTCATATACGTGACCTTATGAATGTTGCAGGACTCTTCCTCCTCTCATGCCATCATTTTCATCCACACCACATGGATGTTCAGCCATGAAAATATTTGAAACACACTGCATTGTTCTATATTACATGGCTGTGTATATGTAAGCATATACATGCACTTACACATGTGTGTGTATCCGTTTACACTGCTGTGCAAAATGATCCATTAATTATCGTTTAAGCGTTTTGGGGCCAAAGCAATTCACAAACACGTTGGGCGCCAATTGTTAATTATTTGATTTCCCACCCTCAATAATCGTGATACAGTTGATACAGTTTATCTTACTTTTAGCAATAGCAATTACATGCTGGATATTAAAGTTAATGATATTGTGGCTAAATTGAGAAATTTCAAAGAGATATTTATTGAGCTAAGCCACGTTCGATAATAGAACTACTTATCGATTTTTTTATATTTCTTTTATATTCAGATTTCTAATTGAACGGGTTACCCCTTTTCAAGAAAAGCTACGAAAAAGTACATAAGTACACTAAAAATCTTTCAGTAATTTTTTATATAAAAAAATATTACAATAAGTAACAAAATGGCCGCCAAAGAAGGTGTGTTGTAATTTTAGCATTTTGCTGTGACCAAAATTGTGGCGAACAAGATCATCGGAAATAAGAAATGTCGATGGATTTAGTTAAAGAACAATATAAACTAGGATTTGATTAAACGATTTTACAAAATATTAATTTTTCACAAATTGGCAGACAGTCAAAGCTATTATTTCGATTTTCAATAACAAAAACCTCCGTTGTTTAGCTATAAAACGGCAAATGCTTCTCTTTCAGCGCCCATAGCTCAGTCAATTTTGTTTGAAACATTTTTTAAAGTAACAATTAGGATTAAGTCTTAATCATTCATAAAGTTACGTTAATTATCAGCATATAAGCGTCTTTTTTTTGTATCATTTAACATACGTTGGGCGCCAATTATATAAAATTTTCACATAATCGGCACCCCTGATTTGTATGAAACTATTTACACATTTTTATCTAATTAATATAATATATGTAAGAGATTTTAATTTAAAAAGTTGTCCATATTAAAACCCAAAAATTTGTTGAGCTGTGTGCTCAAACTTTATTGATTATGTGCATCTGCTGTGGGCGGAATTTGTTCGAGTGTTTGTTGTTGTGCCGACGGCCCATTTTTAATTATGCATTCACTTGACGTCACGTCAGACTGTGATTTGTTTGCTTCATTTTCTCGCCATTTTCATGCAGTTCATTAAAAAAAAAAAGCAACTCATCCGAGTCATTCAAGTTAAACATTTCCAATCTATACATAGCTTCAAGAGAAGCATGTGTATTGAGTATTTTATTATTCACGCCTGTGAAATTTTAATTGCCGCCTTCCGTTTATTGTTGTTGTTGTTGTATTACTCACAGCGCGCCAATTGACTGGGGCAATTTTTTTAAACTTTATGCGGTTTTTTTTCGCATTGTTGTAGTCGACAAATTTCTCAGCATGCGATGATGTGTCGACAATTCTAGATAATTTGATTAAAATAAATTACAACAAAAACAAATCAAAATAATAGTATTTAAATTTATTATGGGGAAATGTTGTTTAATGTATGAGCTGAGAATATAATAATGAACTGTAATATTTTATATTGATTAACTTTGTTAAACTCTACATAAGATTCCAACTGTATAAGAGGCTTACGAGTAGAATTGATTATATGTTTTTAATATTAACTTATTATTCTCTTTTTTAACAGTCTTGCTTCTAATTTCTTGTTCATTGTCAAATATTTATAGCATTTCAGTTGCTATATTAGGCTCAAGTGTCAACTAGGCGCTAATATAGTCACTCATAAAATATTAAGCAAACGTTGCGACTAAGGCTGCACGCACACTGGGAGCTGAAAGCGGAGCTTACAGCTGAGCTTATAGGTGAGCTGATAATTTCAGAACTAAAATGATAAATCAACTCAGCTTTCAGTGTCGGCGCTTTCATACATGCACTGTGTCTGCTTTTTTCGAGTTGATAAGCTCAGCTGTAAGTTTCACATTCAGCTCCCAGTGTGCGCGCAGCCTAAAAGCTGTAAAGTGAATGCTGTTTAGAGCACAGGGAGCCAGCTTAATGTGTGTGTCATGCATGCATGTTTTGATAAGTGACGTACATCGTAACAATAGTAATGATGATGAGATGCTAATGATGATGATTGAATGTCAAGTTGAATGACGACGCTGACCAGAGCTTGAAAATTGCTAATGAAACGCAAAACTTGGATACACAGCAAACAGCTGTGTTGTGTTGTTTTGTGTGTAATGAATGTGTCGCCATTATTGGAACTATTTTTGAATGTTGCACACGTCGCATACGTAACGCTTTTTCAATTAAATTACACACACGAAACTAAAACGATGACTATTGATTTAACACGTGTTTCGTGTATTGTTTTCGCACATATTTGGCTCATAACTGTCAATTTACAATGCTCAATTTCCGCATTTTCCGCCTGAACTAACAGTGCCCAGTTGTGAAAAGCGTATACACCTTTTTTTCAAGCTGCTCTCCTGTGGTTTCCCTTTCGTTTTCTCGTTGCATTTCAATTTGCTGCAAACTGCAAACAATTTTCCACTGTTTTTTTTCTTCCAGCATCCAATTTTTGTGTATTTGTGTGTTTTTTTTTTTTGCTGCCTTTAGCGTTTGTTTTTCCGTGCACGTTTTTCGGTGCTGACCACGCCCATTTGATTGAATGAAACGATCGACGTCTGACGTCCGTTGACTTAAACTAGATAGATGAACTGTGCAAAGTTAGTTGCCCAGATTTATTGTCCACATTAACAGACAGCAGCTGTGTTGACTGTCTGCAATAGATGGAAAGCTCTGCACCAAAAAAGAATGTAAGTAAATCTGTCGAATATGTGAAAGATTCCGCCCACCAAATGTGGAAAGATTTGTGTTCAACTCTTGGTTTTTATTCGGGGATTTAGTTAAGTTATTTGTTAGCTTTACTTCATGTCTCAGGACGCTAGATAATTATTTTAAATAACACTTTTATTAAAATAATTGGATGAAAAGTAATTCTCTTAAATTATATAATCAACACAGTTTTATTTGTTGCCTATTGTTTTCTCACATGGCAAACGCTTAAAACAGAATTATAGTTATAATAAAGCTTTAAGCCGATTATAATGTAATTATAATATATTTTTTGTGCAGCTATAATGATGCATCATGATTGGTTTTGGATACTCATCAACTTAAAGCAGAAAACTTTCCACTAGAGCACACTATGCGTATACATAATATGTATGTATATATGTGCATGTAAAAGAGTGTGTCTGTATGTATAATTCATGTTTGTATAAGTGTTGTTAACATTACGTGACGACGTTTGCATGCCAAAACAGCAACAGCTTGGCCAAGAGGCAGACGGAAGCAACAGCAGCAACAGTGGAAACAAAAAGTTTTTAGTCAAGTACGAATACATACTTCCATACATACTGTGTGTCTGTATCTCTGTGTGGATCTGTGTGTGTGTGTGTGTAGTCAAACATGTCAGCGAGGAATTAAAAACTGGGCCAAAGTTCGTGTTGTGCTTAATGAATGAATTTTCCTAGTGGATTTTGGCCAAAGAACGTGATTTCGTATTCTCAAAAAGCGAATGCTTAAGAATTAAATAGTTGTGCCTTACAAACAGAAAATTGTGTATATCAAATATGCAACACAAAATGTTGCAAGCAAAAATTTAATTGGGTTTTTCAAGTTCTCGGACTTTTAATTTCTTGTGTGTGTTTTTGAGCATGATTTCAGTTCTAGCTGGAATCTGGATTTCAATGAAATATTTTTGTTAAACTTTTCTTAGACTTTAATAATTAATTGATGTACATTCTTGCGAACTCTTAAAGTTTGTTTTTGAGTAGACCAGCAGCCAGTCAGTAGCTCAATTTGCTCACAAAATTATCATTTAAGACACTAGCTTACAAAAAAGCGCTGAACACAACACTAAAACTCTGCTCGCAGCAATTACAGCAAGCGGATAAGGCTCTAGTCGAGCAATTGTCTTAACGATACCCATTACTTATTTAAATGTGCATAAAAGATTTTTTATTGCATAATTTTAGGCATTTACATTGCTTGAAACTTAAAACAGCCATTACCACCTTTCTATTTGTTCAATCTTGTTGAGATTTAGTAGGATGATAGGTAATAATAGTATTTAACGGAGGCAAAAAGTGGCGTGGCAAAAATGTGAAACAAACTTAACCTGCGTGGGGTTTATAGAAGTCTGTGTTCCAAATTTGGTTGCTCTAGCTCTTAAAGTCACCCTGTTACATACATTACAACGAATACAATAAACCCTTTTACTTATTTTTTAAGTAACTTAAGATGTTCTTGCTCAGCTCATTTGCAGTTGGATTTGACTGCCCCATTCTGGAATTGACAATTAATGCTACATAAAGCTTAAGGCCTGAAATTGTACCAATTTGGGTGTGTGTGTGGCACAATGAGCTTAATTCGATATGCAATTGTGGCAGCAACCAAAAAGCAATTAAAGCGATTCTCAATCCAATGCACAAACTGTTTAGATATGCAACATCATTCAACTGAATTTGCTTGCTTGGGTTAACTTAATATTTATCCTATTGCTCACACACACACACACGCACATCAATCTACAGCAAATGCTTTCAACTTTGACAGTATGCAAAACGACAGACGATTAAATCTCTCTTATCACTGTGCTATTCAAAGACTCAACTTGCCGTGACGTGGAAAGATACAGGGGATATATGTATGTACATATGTATACATATATTCCTCTTGCATGATTAATTAAACTTAATCGCGTCGTCGTTTATTTTTCCACCTGTTCTTCATTCCATTCAAGTGTTTGTGTATCCGTTGTCTGTGTAAATTGGCAATTGTCAGTGAATAGCGCTTGCTACACGCTGCGTATACTTAATGCCTTAAGTAGGTATCGTTTCCCTCTCCCCCTCACCATCTCTCTGTCTCTTCTTTCGTTTTTCCATTCAATTTTTCTGATTTACGATCAAAATTATTCCAATGCTGCAGATGGCGTCACGTTCCCGATTCTTTGTCTTTTGCTTTCGTCATTTGCCTTGGCCATAAAACCAAAAAAGAGCCCAACAAAAATGAAGAGAAAATGAATATCTACTTATCGTTAGCGTATTATTCGAACTTGACTTGGCCAAAAACAAAACCATAAACGAAAAGAAAAGGAAAAACTTTGCCGCCTGTGGCGATAATATTCTCATTATAGGCCATACTTTAACTTTTACTGATTGTATGAGAGAAAGAATAGACATTAGAGAGCCAAAAATTGTTGAAATCGGAGATGGGAATATTTTTTAATTATATTAAATATAAACAACACAATGCCAACTCTATATTGAACTAGTTTTATCTCAATATTCCGATTAACTGGTAATGAAAACAGATTAAAAAGTATGTATTTACTTACGTGTATAAATAATCTACTCGTATCTTGCATACGAATATTTTTACAAGCATTAAAGTTTTATTGGCATTATTTATGTACATATGTTTGTATATAAAAGTATTATATATCTATATCATATTGACGCAATCCCCGAGTCTTAATGGGGGCTTCGTTGTTGGTTTTGATGTTTGTTTTATGGCTATTAGGCTAAAGATTGCTTTGGCTTGTGCAACTCGAACTCTCGGCTTCCGGGGCAACATTGAGTGGACTGAGAATGGAAGAGTAGACCGAGAGGGAGGCGAGCTAGGGGCTTCATTACATTTGGTTTGGTTTTGGTTGGGTTTCCTTTGGTTTTATTCTTTTTTATCGGAAACTTGCATTTAACACGCACATGACAACAACGCGCCAAATGAAACACGTTGTGAGCTTTTCTTTTCTTTTCTTTTATTTTTTTTACAACAAAATTGGCCGCTCGTGGCAGCTTCAGAGTGTGGGGAGTAATGTAAAGACGTGCTTAATTCGGAAATGAAATTTAAGAAAATGTAGCACACTTTTTGAGGCTGAAGACAAAGTTAAAATAAAATATGAAGCAGGCAGCAGCAGGTGACGTCAGAAGCAGCAGCAACAACAGCAACAGCAGTTGCCAATAAATTAACAGCTTTGTCGGCCCAGTAGGCCAAAAGGCGCTGCACAAGCTTATGAGTTTGTGACATTATTATTACAAATAATTGTTTGCATTTATTTCAAACATTTCAATGTATTTTTCAAATGTATTTTTTGGATTGAATCAGTTCTTTAATATTGTTTTTCAGCTTATTATTATTTTTTTAATTTTTATGGATTTAAAACAGTGATGTCCAAAATGCCTATCCCTTGACATAGAAGCTCATAATTCTGCTGGCGTCGCAGCCAACACACGTACAGACAGAGAGAGAGAATAAGTGTGTTCTATAAATAGTACGACGCGTGTGTTCGGCTGTTTATTCGCTCACGAAGCATCTGATCGGCTGATGCTTTCTGATGTCAGTCGCTTAGTTGCGTTCAATGAGGAGAGACCATACAGCGATAGACTTTTATCATACACTGCCACTAATGTTCTGCTCCCATTACTTCGCAACAGTTCTAATAAGCTTTTATTTTTTTTTTCAGTGTAAAGCAGTTAAACGTTTCAATAACTTCAGCTACTGGGCATCTCAAAAGTCGAGCAGTTGAGCTGTAGCGTTGTTACTTGTTGTATTTGTATTTTGTCACCCGCTGAAAAGCACTTGACTGTAGACACACACACAAACACACACCCGTCACGCACACACACACACGCTGGCAATTCAAATTAAGTGCTGCATACTTTTTGGGGACCAGGCATATTTGTGAAAATTTATGCAACATTTTTGCATAAACATTGCTTGCCACGCCTCCCCCCACCCCCCGTTGTTGGCCTTGTTGCCACAGCAAGACACTTGAAAGCCAATTTAAGAGCGAGCGTAGATGAAAATGCGCTTTAGAAATTGATTTAATATTAAAATTAGAGTGTGGGACGAGACGAGAGACGAGACGAGGAGGAGCTTAAAGCAAATCGCTTAAGTTGGTAACTTTTTTAATGAAAGCATTCAGTAAAAGAGGAAGAGCACAATCTCACGCCTTCATTTCACCCCACTTGAAACATGCAAAATCCTTAACTAGAGCCAAGTTAAGACGCTGCCAGTTTAATCCCATAGCGTAGAAGAGTGCTCGAGAGACTAAGACCCAGTGTATTTATGACAGACGTTTGTAGGTTTTGAGACAACGACCTGTAACTTTTTATTTCTCTCTCTCTTTGCTTTCTGTTTCTGCTTCTGCTCCGTCGTGTTCCTTTTTACATAGATCTTCCACGCACTTGACTGTTGGTCTATTTTTAAGGACCAACTGCGAGCTGAGCACTGAGTTTGGAGCTTGTTTCGGCTTGTTGTAGCCATTGTAGCCTCGACCTCGAGTCATAAATTGCGCACTGTGGCATCATAACAATAACTCACACACATACAAGAACACACACACACACACACACACACACACACACACACACACTACACACACACACTACACACTACACACACACACTACACACACTGAGCATAACAACAAAACTCTACTTCTCTTCGTTTTCCCCCTCATCATATTAAGCAATGTGTTGAAATGCTGGAGCTATGAAATACTCACTAATCTGATTAAAATATTAAGCAAAAGAAATAATTATTAATGCTAATGAATTCTATAATATAAAATTTAAATGATCATTAATATAAACATTTATTCTTTTATTGCGATAATTGCTAATGGTAATAAAAATAATTATGCTAAGAAAGCATAATAACTAACATGAGAAAAAGCAATACCATGAATACAAAAATAATAAATAAATAAATAATAACAAAAATAATAGTAAAGATAATGCTAGTTAATTGATAATGATAATAATAATGAATATAAAAATTATAATTATGGCAGCCATAATGCTAATGAAATTAATAATTATTATAAAGCTTATTCTCATATTAAGAAATAGTATTTATGATAATGTATGTAATGAAAATTATAATGATAATATATTCACATTCATCATACAAATAATGATTTTATTTATAATGATTTTGGCTACTGATTGGATACTGATAAAGACATGTTGCTAATGAAAGATTAAAAGATAAAGATAATAACAATAATAATGATAATGACAATGATGATAGTTTAGATAAAAGATAATTTTACAGAAAGGTATAATTAAAATAAACAATAAAATCATAAAAATAATGACTTTATTTATAATAAAGATAAAAAGATAAAGATAATCACAATATTAATAATAATGATAATAGTTTAGAAAAAAGATAATTTTACAGAAATGTACAATGTACAAATGTACAACATTAAGTAAATTATCAATTGAAAATACTCCACGCGCAATTAGTTTACAGGGTATGCTAAGCATAGACAACAAAATTGCTTCAATGCGCAGCATTCCGTTGTCGTCGTGAGCTTTAAGGGTGTTTGTGGGTACGCACACATGTGTGTGTGTGTGTGTGTGTAAGTATGTGTGTGGGTGCGTATATGTCACTAGGGAGAAAGGAAGGGAGGAGTGTGGAGTGGAGCGGACAGGGAGTAGGGAAAGGAAGCAGGAAAGTGCGGCACATGGTCCGAGAAGCGGACGTCATTTGTGCAAACATGAAAGCATTGTAAACAAACATGGCAGTGCTTAATACAAGCATAAAGGGGCGTAAACGGGGCGTGGCATAACGGGGCAGAGAAATAGAAGCTGAATGAAAACCCAAGCTAAAAGTTAAACCGTTAAAATTGGTTTACGTGTACGCTGGGGAAACTAAAATTGCCGGGAGCAGAGACAATCTTTTCCCCTCGTTCTCTCTTTATCCCTCCCTTAGAGTGGGTATGTGCGACTGTAGGATGAGTTTGTCTCAAACAGTAACTATTGTTGTCGTGCTAGTGCTTAGTCTTGTTGTTGTTGTAGATGTTGTTGTCTTATCTGCTCAGTTGCTATTTAGTTACGCTGTCACTTTACTAGTTTCCACATCCACTATCTGGGATTAGCATCTTTTTTTCTTCCCTTATCTTCTTGCCCTTTTTCGACTGCTCGGACTTTTCCTTTGTCAACATTTCCAACGTGAGTTCGAATTCGTTAACTGCATACTAAAAAGTTTTCTTTAGTAAAAACTAAATTGTAACTCTAAATTGAAAGCTAAAACTTGCTGAGCTTGAGTTTTAAATTATTCTTTGTGAGTAGAATTTAATATACGAGTAGTTTGAAATAGCTTGAAAGTTGTGAGTTCATAGATTTCCAAGTAATTTAATTAGTTTCATTCAAATAATTATATCCGGTACTAAAAAAAATAAGTATTGGGGTTTATTGTATTCGTTGAAATGTATGTAATAGGGAGAAGGAAGCGTCTCCTTCCCTATAAAGTACATATATTTTTGATCACACGCTCAGTTTTTAAGATTTGAACATTAACTACTATTATTAGCTATTATCCTACTAAATCGAATATTAGTTTTTAAGCAATGTAAGCGCCTAAAAGTATGCAATACAATTTTTTTCATATATATTTAAATAAGAAACAGGTATCCTATAGTCGGGAACTTGATTAAAGCCTTTCCCGCTTCTTTTTTTTTTTACTCAAATTATCGATTGACGTTGAATTTCGCTTATTTTATTTTTATTGTTTTTTTGTTGGTTGTTTGCCCTCATTTGCATAACTGTCGTTCTCGCAATGTAAATCGGATTTTTAATTGCGCAATGTTTGCCACAGACATTGATGAATGTCCCCCCCATTTGTTGTTGTTGTTCTTATTGTTGTTTGTTTGTTTTGTTTATGATGTTGCGGATGACATTTGATGTGCTGCAATATCGACAAATATTCAAAATTGCATGTCTGATTTGCACCTGCTGTTCATTTGCATATATTAAGACCATTGAATGTGTGTGTTTATGTGTGTGTGTACGTGTGTCTGTGTGTGTATTGGTGTATGTCTATGTGTGTGTGCAATTGCCTGTCGTACAGAATTTGCAATCGAGCAGCAAATGTCCTTGTGATTGCCATACGTGCTACTTATCTCTGTCCAGTTAGTATCGTTATCTGTGTGAGAGTATCTGTGTGAGTGTGTGTGTGAGTGTGTGTGTGAGTGTGTGTGTATGGGTATTTTTGTCACTGCAGGCCACACACACACACGTAATTGAGATACAAGCTGCATTGCTTAATGCATTCGACCATTGTTCATTGTCCACTGTCGGATGCAGCTTTTGAATGCAACCTTTGGCTGCATAAATTGAGATGCAAACCAGACACACACACACAAATACGCACACAAACGCCCTCTCACACCTACACATACATACTCGGTTTATGCGAAGTGCATTTGGCGAAAAACATTTCATGAAAAGTTCTCAAAAGAGTGTTTAGAAGAATTGTGGCTAAAATACAAACAGCATAAAAATTAAAAAAATAATAAGAAAACTTCAAAATAAGAAAAGTGTGCATAAGAAATTTAGATAACAGGACAAATTGAAAAGCGGAAATTTAGAAATCAATAATGCAAAAACCAAGCATTTTAAAATCTTCAAAAGAAACGTTATTTGATTTAAAAACGGAAAGAGCACTGGCAGCAAAAGATTCTTAGCGTATTCAACGCAGATTTTTAATGAAATTTTAACTGCAGTCAGATAAATCAAAACTAACTTTTACTTAAGCTGATAAAATAGTTTTACACCAATTTTATTAGTTCGAATTCTTGTTTTGTTTGAATTTAAAAATATTTGCTTTGTTTTTTATCGTTTCTTTATTATTGTTGACTATAAACTTTCTATGATAATTCTGCTTTTTAAATGTTGTAAAGTCGTTATAATTTTGATTTTGCGAATTGAATAATTTATGGAAAGCATCGTATGAACATGGAAACAGAAACAGAAATGTGGGGCAGTAGCAGCAACGGAAGACAAAGGATCAAAACGTAGTCCGAGTTCCGGGCGAGTTCAACCGCAAATCCCCAGCACGCGCCAAGAGCTGAAGAGCGGATGACTGAGAAGGGAGTTGGAAAAGGGAACAGAGATACAGTCCCTCTCTCTCCCTCTCTCTCTCTCTCTCTCTCTCTCTCTCTCTCTGTCTCACCTGTTAACATGGCCAATTAGAAAGGCAAGCGAGATGTGTCTGCCTGATTGTTAGGGCTTTTGTTTTTCGGCCCATCGATTGTGCTGAATGAATCTTGTGTGTGTTTCGTGTGTGTGTGTGTTTCGTGTGCGTGTGTTTCTGTATACAGTTGGCACTCAGTGTTGTTCGCAACAACGACAGCGACGAGTCATACAACAAATTAAACCATTAAGGCAAATCGAGCTGCTCTAAGCTCCTAGTCACAAGTGGCCAACAGCCTTTTTGACCCGCTTCCTGCTTGACCAAACCAAAGTCATAAATTTTAAATTTAGTCAACAGCGAACCCAAAGGGCGGTCCTTCTCCCCTTCCACTATACACTTTCTCCTTTCTGTCGACTGTCGTTGCCAGGCTCCGCTAACTAATTTGCATATTCTACGCGAATTTCCCGCCCGCCCCCTACTCTTTGATTTGACGCTGGGAAAACTGCTTCTTCCCCTCAATTAAACTGTCATGTCAAAGTCAAAGTCCGTCAATGCGCTCATTGAAGGCATACCAAACCAGGGCTGCCAACTCTTATAAAAAAAAGCTACATTATTTGAAGAAAAATATAAAAAAAATCTGATTTTCAGGGATGCCACAGAAATCGCAAGCGAAATAGAGCTTCGCAGAAAGCAATTCCGCACGGAAATTTCCGAGGTGCCATAGAGCTTCGAATGATTTAATGTTTTTTAGCAATTTCACCAACCTTTTCGAGCTAGGCTGCTAGGGGTTGACACCTTCTCAGATTAAATTACCCAAGGGTTTGTTCAGCAATTTTTTTAGATTTTTCATTGCAGAACAAAAAGTTTTTCATTTTTTTCTTATTTAATTTTTATAATTTAGTTCATTTATATAATAATTTACTTTGTTTAGCTACAAAAAATTTAAAACCAATTGTCTCGACAAAATAAATGTTACTCGACAACTCTAGCGACTGTCTGCCATTAGTCTGGCAACTCTTCGTGACAAATGTTTTCACAAATTGCACAATAATTTAAATGTTTTTTTACGGTAAAGCTTGATTTACCTCAAAAGGATATTTTTTGAATGCTTAATTTAAAGAAAACAGAAGTGTTTCCATATATATATTTTAAATACCTTACTTCGAATTCTGACTAGAAAATGTGGCATCGCTGCCCCTGTTTTCGAAAATCTAAATCCGACTAGGTGGCAGCATCGAACGCCAGCGGATTTAGTGCTAGTTTATTTCGAGTAAAATTATTCAGCGAACTGAGCTGTGGCACAGCGAAATGAAATTGAGGTGAAATTCAAGCGAAAGCGATTTCTGTGGCATCCCTTGATTTTTATGTTTTTAATCCGTTTTTTAAATATGTTCACAAGGTTTATCTGAGAAATCTGCAGCAACACATTTTCATGATGATGATACGAAAAGTAATCAAAAATTTCGATGCTTTTGATTTTTTACCGCAAACTCGACTTTATAAAAACGCCAGATTTAACGGGAATAAAGTTAAATATTCTGGCAACAATGTGGCAAAAACTGTCAGAGGAAGAGAGAGAGAGAGAGAGATAGTAAAAGAAAGCAAGAGAATGAGAGCGCAAAGTCCCTTCGAGTCCATCTTCGTTAGTAAAAGTTTTCAGTTTTCGAGTGAACGAACGGCCGCAGGGCCGGAATGCTTAATTAAGGGGGGGGTCATGGGAATTCTGGGAAAAATGTTCAGGCCATGTATAAATTCCACTTGAATACAAAATGAAAACCAAAAAGCTCAAGTTCTCATCTTTAATCTTGGCTACAGTCAAATTGATTCTGAGAAAAGTCTTTTATAATCCCACATGTGTAATGTGTATATATGTATATGTGTATAAAATTCCAGCAATTCAGCATATCTATTTCACTTGGGAAGCTGAAATGTATTGCTTTAATTATTTTATTTAAACTAAAAGCAAGCAATTTAAATTATTCGATGATTGTTGAAGACTTTCTCAGTTTTTATATTAATTTTTAAACTTTAAATATTCAACAAAAAAAAACTACAGTATACAGAGAAGCTTAAATTCTTTCATTTTTATATTAATCTGTTAAGAGCTATTTGCCAAAATATTTATAGAATTTTTAAAATTATTTACCAATTATATTTGCATAATTGCGACTTGATTTTCTCTTGCCCGCACTCCGCTCCTGAGTTAATTTAGCATCAGCTCAATTTAATCTGCGGTTCGTTTGCTATTTTTATAACCAACAACGCGATTTTGTCAGCTAGACAGAAATAAACGGCAAACAGACTTTGTCTTTCGACATTTACAACTGATTGTGGGCGGGGCTTTTCGACAGCTTTTATATCAGCCAACGCATAACTGATAACATTTCAATTGAAGCTGGATCTGTGTTGTTAAATGCGCTGGAGAAAAAGGACAAATGACAAATGAAAATGAATGAAAATAGAAATTTATTAAAATTGAAGGCTTCACAATGTTGTGTAATTTTAGTTGGTGAACTAATTTCCATTATTTATTGTTTATCATTTCACTTTAGCAGCAAATTGTGCCGCAATAAAACATAGCATACTTTTCTGGTCATTCGACTACAACTACAACCAATTAGCCTAATTTATTGCAATTGCAATTAACTCTTAAATTAGTTAATGAAAACAGCAACAGCAAACAATAAAGAGTTGAATCGATTTTTTAATTGCTTGCAATTGTTCTGGGAACTATCATTAATGCATTTTAGCACTATGATAAATCTACTTTCTAAATGCAAATTTATTGCATGTTTTAATTAAATTTTGTCATGTTTGGCATATATGCATAAGAATCATAATTAAGATAGAATTTAATATCTAATGTGTGTGTGAGTGAAAGTGTACATACAGTAACAAAAAATGCATTTATTTTAATATGCAAAATTAAAATACTTTTTTTATGTCATATTATTTTTGTTTTTTTATTATAGTTGCTTACGGTTCTTAGAGCATTACAAAAAATATAAAATATGTAAAAAATAAATATGTAAATTTCGCTTCTCAGTCAAAACACTTTTTGGACGTACTGTTCATATTTTACACTGCCAAAGCAAAAATGCACTTAGTTCTTTTCTTGTATTTTTTTTCATTTTATTAGAGTTGCTTACAGTTCTTTGAACATGTTATCAAAATATAAGAAGGAAATAGTAAGATCCATTATACATATATGTATATGTGTGTGTGTGTGTGTGTGTGTGTGTGTGTGTGTGTGTTTTTTTTTTTTTTGATTCTTTATTATCCACATTTAAACATTAAAAACTTAATAATAATATAAGATATATACATAAAAAGGTCCACATCCCTGCGGCACAGCCGAAGAGCATAGCTTCGCAAGGACAAAAAACCTTCCTATGTTATCTCCCTTCTCTGACGCTCACATCTGCGGAGCTCTTTCATCGCGATGGCTGCAAAGTTGTCAAATGCCGTCCAGAATCCAGCGTCTTCAAGCATCTTCTCAACCAGGTTCCTGGGTGTAAGGACATGACCAGCAGATCGCCATAGGTCGGTTCTCAGACGGTCAAATCGCCCGCATACAAAGATGACGTGCTCAGCATCCTCCGTCGCATTTCCACACCACCTACAGTTTGGTGAGCTTTCATGGCCAAACCTGTACAGATACTGGCTGAAGCAGCCGTGTCCACTGAGAAGCTGCGTTGTGTAGAAGTTGACTGAGCCGTGCTTTCTGTTAATCCAGCGGCCAAGATCTGGAATGAGACGGTGTGTCCACCGACCCTTTTCTGCGACGTCCCAGCGGCTTTGCCATTCTCTGAGGCTTCCGTCTCTTGACAGCTTTCGGGCAGCCTTCCTATCGGTGCCAGCCCGGATGGCTTCTGCCACCGACTTCTCCTCAGCAACTAGTATGTCTATTGGAATTACTCCTGCGATGACTAGTGCTGCATCATCCGAAATTGTGCGAAATCCACAGCATATTCGCAGCGCGCAAAGACGATGAGTGGACTTGACTCCCTTGGCATAGCTTGGAATCTTAATTCCATCTGCCCAGATTGCTGCAGCGTATGTAATAGCTGAGCGGACGACGCTTGTAAGCAACAGTCTTCTCTCTTGCCTTGGTCCACGGGTGTTTAACATTATGCGAGACAGTGCTCGACTGGTGTTGGCAGCCTTCTCTTGCACGTAGGAAAGGTGCTCCCGGAAGCATAGCCTGGTGTCGAGCATTACGCCAAGGTAACGAATGGCTCGTTTGGAAGAAACTTCTTGCGTACCGACTCGAATGTGTGCAGTCTCCACAGCTGTCCTTGTGCTAACGAGTACTGCCTCCGTTTTATGGGCAGCTAGTTCGAGTCCCACGGAAAGTAGCCAAGTCGAGATTTGCTGAATTGCCGCATTGCAAGTGATTTCCACCGCATTCAGGTGCTTGCCTGGGTGCTTTTGATGTCATCGGGCATCTGAGGCTTCCAGAGATGTGGCTGTGTGGTTTACCATTTCCAGCACAATAGAAACATTTTGCCTCATTCTGGCAATCACGTACCTTGTGGCCAACTTGTCCACAGCGGAAACACCAGCCGCTTCTGTCCACGGAGCTGCCACAGTTCGCTGATATATGGCCGAACTCAAGCATTTGTAGCACCTCGTGGGTGTGTTTCGCTCCCGGATGCGACAAACTGACCAGGCAATTCTGATCTTGCCAACGCTGAGGACTTTCGTTGCCAAAGTCGCAGGAAGGCTGATAATGGCCCTCTGTGTGCCACCAAAAGCTGGACGTAGACTTTTAATGGCATTCTCGTCGAGCGAAACGCCAATTTGCTCCATGAAGACCTTCTGAAGATCCTCTACGGTGACCATCTCATCCAGATCAAGTACCTCCAGTCTCGTCTGCTGGGTCAGTGCACGCGCCTGCACCTTCCCCTCCAGAACTGAGCCAATGTTGTCGCGTAATTGCTGCGTGCTCTCCGGATTTGCATCGTTAAGCTGCAGCAGCAGAGCACCTTTAGCTGTGCACTTTCACCATTCGCACACTCTCGCCGACGCTCTTCAGTTTGTCATCCTGGTTGCGAGTGACCAGGCTCAGAATCTCGGAGTACGTCATCTT
>JBAMBJ010000457.1:0-27916 GCA_037043495.1 Drosophila recens | reverse complement strand
CGGCATATCATCTGAAAAATACGGTAGCATAGTGTCCTGCAGAATTTTCACTTGTTCGTGCCTTTCCATTATGGTTATGATCCATTATATGGGTTCGACCCCGTAATGTGAAAATGCGCCCAGATCATTATTCTCGAACCACCATGTTTGACGGTCCTGCAGGGGAATATGGGTTGATATTCGGATTTTTATGGATACCTTATATGTTATCGAGATCCTCGACCAGCAAAAAAAATAATTTTGGACACATCCAACCATTAGAAGTTTCCTCATTTCTCAAGGGCCAATTCAGATGTTCCTTAGCAAACCGAAATAACTTTTGGGCAGGTATTTTTTTTTAATAACGGAATTTTTCCCGGGATTCTTTCTGCCAGATTATTATTCCGCAAACATCTAAGAATGTTTTACACACTTTGGTCCATACCAATGTTCTTTATTATAAGTGCTGCAGGAACAAAAGGGTCGCGTTTCAAATACCTCATTACTTTTGTCACTAGACTTTTGGACATGGATCGAGTTCTTCCTCCTTTATCTTATTTTGGCGACTACTTAATGGCGTTTCTGATTATGGTTGGCAATCATCTAATCAAATTTTTCCACTTCCTTAAACGTTATCCTTTAGAAATAAATTTTTTAATAGGAGCACGCTTTTCTGGAGTGCAATGCTTGCCACGCCCCATTGTAACAACTCTAAGCAAAAAATTGTTTATAAAATTTATAGCAAATTATCAAATTACAATTATAAATATCAAATCAAGTACCTTTCCTGCTTAATATCCTTTTTTTCCACTTTTAATGCATTCACTACTATTATTTTGACCGCCCATTTTTCAGACTATTACAAGAAAAAAATTGCTAAGTCGAAAAATAATAACCGTTCACTATCTTTGATTTCTCAGATGGATTTACAATATAATAACGTATCTTAAAAAAATGAAATAAAAAATTTGGATAAATTAAAAGCCTTTAAATTTTGAGCTGTTGTAAGTTCATTGCAGGCACTACTATTTTTTTGACCGCAGCTGTACATACATAATGTATATAGTCTATGTATCGCTCACTCACCTGAAACATGTCCGTTTCCGTGTCCTCCTTGTACTCGACAATGACAGCCTGACTGCGCGAGAGCGTATACGATATCGAGTGCTGATTGGCATCCAAAATGGCCTTGGATGTCTGTGGTGATTGTACGATATAATGCTTGGAGCGCTTGACGCCACTCGCTTCTGTCCGCTTGTGGAGCACGAATTTGGAGCGTCGACGACCGCGATCGCCCTGTGGCAAGTAGCCATTGTAGCTGCAACATGAAAACAGAAGACATTAAAACATATTGTACTCAGTTTAAGAGTTGAGTTGAAGTTATGAGTTGATTTATGATAAGGCGACCCAATTTGAGAGGGGGACAAGCAATGTCATAACTATTTCTAGTGATGTATATCGATAATTGCTTAAACAGTTCTTAACTACTTTAATTAGATAGTTTTGTTCTACGATTTATAAAGTAAAATAAAGCGATTGCTAAAATCTCTTAAAAATCACACTATACTTTTGTTTTTCAACATTTGACCAATTTGAACTAACATTTTTATTTTCCCGATAAATCGATAATGAACTGTTCTATTGCCGATGTTTAAAATGTCAATTTAAACTCGTTATTCAGTTTTAATTCACATCACTAACTTTTCCACAACTAATAACTAAAAAGCATTTGCGCATCTCGTTTTGAGGCCAAACTGTCGAGTAAATACGTTAATTGCCCGTGGATAAAATCTCTCATAAATGGGATTGAAATTCCATGCACGTGAATTTATATGCATATATAGTTATAAATATATATATTTAACTTGTCAAATAGATTGCTATAAAAAAATCTTTTAATAACATGCACAGCTGTTGCTCTTGTAGAGTGAATATATCTTAGCGATTGGGAAAACAACACGCACAACACTCATCAAAGGGTTATCAAACAACGTGGGGGGTTTGAAGAGTTTTCAACGAATCTATTTACAAAACTAGGGCTGATTGATAGAACGCACGATTGAAGTGCTGAAACTAGTAAGAAATAAACACAAATTAATATTAAATTGGAGGAAAAGCAATTGAAAAATCATTTTATTTTTAAAAAATATAACATCAAATGATGGGCTGAATTAAGTTTTTAATAAGTAACGGGTATCATATAGTTGGGAGCTCGACTATAGCCTCTTCCACTTGTTTTAATTGTATATATTTATAAAAATCTATTCCGAAAATCACTCTACATTAATTTAAATTTTTTAATTCGAAATTGTTATGATAATAATATAATATATTAATATTGGACATGATTCATAATTGGAATAGTTTTGATGTACTCTTCTTTTTCTAACTTTATAAACATCCCCTGCATAACATATACACACTCATAAATATTTCCTTGGGGTCATAGGAACTTTGATTCTACCTAAGATTTGACAATCTAAAGAGCCATACAACAGCCCACACATAAAATATCAATAATAATGTATTCGATTTTATAAACTGACAAGTTTGAAATGCGCTGATGAGACCAACGCACATAGATACACACGCACACAGCCAACAACCAAAAGTATAACATTCATTGAAACATTTTCATTGGAATTGATGTTTCTGTTCCAAAGGGAATAAATAAACAAATGCTATCATGATATTAGAGGTTCTGGGAAAATCAAAGTATAAAAAAAAATAAAACGCTAGAAGGAATAATGTGGACATTTTGGGGTCTGTAATTTAATCTGTGACTTTAATGCTCTTTTGATATATTAATGAGCGCATTTAAGAAGTTGTAAATGATATTTAACGCATTAGCAACGACAGTCTGACAGTGGGCCAAAAACACAATAAAACTTTGTTGCCCATTTAACAATTAAGATTTTGGATCTTTGACGGCATAAAACAGGTTTTGGCTGGGCACAGAAAGCGATGCTATCCGTCAGATACAACAAAAGAATAATGTATCTAAGTGTGGGGAAGACGATCGAAGCCATTGAAGTGGGCGGCAAATTGAACGTTAACACACTGTGCAGAAATGAAAAATTGATTTGCTGACACATTGGGAGTACACTACACACTGTGCCACACTGTGGCAAGGCAAATCACACAGCAATTAACACGTAAAAAAGACACATTCGACTTGCTCGACTGCAAGATGCCCAGTAATCGAAACTTCACAGCCGTTTGCAATATGAATATTTTTTATTTATTAAATTTTTTACAAAATATCAGTCTTTCTTCAGCCAAAAAAATAGAAATTAAAAATTTAAAGGGTAGTAAAAATATTAATTAATTAAAGACAAAATCATATGCGATGTTTAAGTAATGTTTTATTTAAGTGTAAAAACTAAAACAACCATTTCGGTTGATTTTATTTTAAAACTATATTTCTGAATTTTTACATGTCGATATTGAAAAAATGATATAAAATAAATATCGATACCCATCCCAACTTGAATTGCTCTAACTATCAACGTGTTCAAGCAATCAGACATTCCCACAAACTCATCAGCCTTTGTATTCGTATGGAACAGGGCTGCAGACTGATTTGCTGGCAACAATTAAAAAGTGTTAAGAGATAACAACAACAACAACAACAATTTATAGAACGTTAAGCTAATGACAATGACTCAAGCTCAAGCTCACAATGCCTCCATCCCATCCCATCCCATCGCAACCATTTATGACTCAACCGGCGCGCCGCAGTAATCAGCGCAATGTCAAGCGTTCTTGACCAGAAAGCTAGAAAGACAGACGGACAAAAGAGCCAAGATAGACCGACCGACATCAAGATTTACAAGCGTCTGTCGCAGCTGCCGGCCAAAATCATCAATCTTGGCCACGCTGCCTGCTGCCGGCGGTGAGTCTAATTTATGTGGCAGACTCAACTCAACTCGACTCGACTGACCGACTGTTGGCTAGTTGGTGGCAGTTGCAACATGCAACATTTAGTGGTGTTTTAAGCCTTTTGTTGTCTAGCTGCGGCTATATTCTTGGGTTACGCAGGTCAGGTAACAGCTTGACGTCACGCCAGCACTGCACAGTGGTTCGAGTATGCAATAAAAGCCAAGCAAGCTGTCAAAAAGTAATCAATAATGCTTTATGGCGGATTCTTTTATGGTTTTGGGTTTTCATTTGGTCTCAAAAATTAATGTTACATGTCAACGTTATTAATTTTGTAAAAACAATATTTTCCCGAATATTTTCCAGTTAAGACAATCCTTTTTTTTGTAAAAAATCATCATAATTGACAAAAAAAGTTTGCCTAATAGTTGCCAGACTTATAGTAAATGATAGTAAACGATTTTTAAAGACTTCACTCTAACATAGCTTTCTAAAAACTGATCCGATTCCCAAACGGAATGTGTTTTTGTTCAAAAATTAGATTTAGAATACATTTTACATTTTGCATTTCAACTTTAACTTTTTCCTAAAATTTTGACTCAAATAATAAAGTGAAATCAATGTATGTATTTCATTTCAAGGGGTCTAACGTTAATAATGATAAAATAAAAATTTAAAAAGGGCGTAAATATTATTAAAATAATAAATCTAAAAATATTTGTGAGGTACCACTGTGCAATGCCCTTGTGTATTGATCAACGGACTAAATGAACTGAATAGCTGATTGTTTTGGGCGTGGCAAAGTCGATGTCGGTCTGCATTCAAGCTGCAACAGTGTAAAGTTTTTTTTACAGTTCTGACGACTATAAAATGAACTTGAAAGAGTAACAAAGGGCGAACAAAGTCGTATTTTTGTGACTTACCCAAGTATAACTAATTCTCCATATCGTAAACGGGGTTTATCGTGACCATCGCCCCCGTCTTCAGCCAGTATGGGAGACTCTGTGCCGTCGGTGCTGTAAATGTAGAAAATAATAATTAAAGAATGGTTATAAACAAATTGCACTAAAATAACTAAACTATATAGTTTATGTAATGCATTCAGAGTATTTGGGCGATTTCGTTTATGACGCAATTCTCGCACAGCACAAACCTAAAACAATACAATTTCCTTTTGCAAAACAAAAACAGTTTTGCAGAGAAAGAAAATGCTCGTATGCCGTCATTTTCTTCTTTCTTTTCTTCTTGTCCTACTAGAATTTCAAATGAGGAAATGTGATGTGTAATCGCATCGAAGGCGACTCTAGAGTCGAGACTCGAGACTCCTCATTGTCTGGCAATGTGCAATGTGCATTACAGTTGCAGTTGCAGTTTCAATTTCAGTTATTTACTTTTGCCATGCAAATTTGACACTGACTTTGCTAGAAAAAGTCATAGAAATGCATTGGGAGTGAAATACCTGGAGCACTGTTAGAATCGAGTCCAATTCACTAATAACCTAAGCCAGAATTGCAAACAAAAGATACGAGTTGGAAAAAAGACAAATCTGTTTATATTTAAACTTAATTTTTTACTTTTTATAACAAATATTATTTATTTAATTATGAAAATGGAAATGATACATTTTAGCTTTATTTAAAGCCCATATTCCACATTCAATATTGAATATTTTCTAATAGTAAAAGTTTTCTTAATTTTATATTTTAAGCATAAGCCGTAATTAGGCAAAGGGCTTGTAAAGAGCCATCGATGTCATGGATAATATAGACAGCTCATTAGCCTGACGACAGCCTCCTCTCTTATTACATCTAATAAGAAAAACTTGGTTTGTTTTCAGTCTTTTTTGGGGACACGTCATAAACTTATTTACAGCAATCTAATAAAACAGCACGGCGCCGGTTGACGCCCACACACAGGCCCCACACTCCCAATCCCCAATCCTCCCCCCTTTAGCACACACATGGACGGACAGCGGGTAAATGGATTTTATAATATACTCTCTGGTCGAGACTGGGGGCAGAGGGAGAGGGAGACTGGGGTGCTATGCGGCACGAGTTGCTTTGGGGTTGCATTGATTTTTGCTCGTTGCATTTAAACTTGCTCCCCTTTCAGAGAAAGCAACAGAGACAGGGAGGTTGAGAGGTGAGAAGGTAGGGCGAGGGGGAGTGCGTTGGAGGCACTTGAAAATGTGCAGCGCAGACAGAAATTCCGTGCACACAAAGAGGCATTTGATGGGAGGGGAGGGTAGGAAAGAGGGGTAGGGGAAGGGAGGTTGGGGCACAGTCTGGTGGCGCGTGCAAAGGTAAATGAGGAACGTTGCATGTTTGTCGCCCTGTCGTTAAGCATCAAATTAGCGCTGCAGCCTTGTTTCCTAAATACACACAGGACCACACTCCACAAAAATGTTATTCTACATTAAAAAAAAATTAAAAAATATAAATATAATAGTAAAGTTTAATTTTTAATACATTTTCAATTTATTTATATAAATTTATTTTCTAATTTTTAGTGTGCAAACAAATAGATTTGTATAGATTTATTTTAGATTTGTATAGATTGTATAGATTTCTTTTAGTACAAGTTTTGTTTCAGTGTAGAAACGAGACCATCTGTCTCTGTCTCTGCAGTCTACAGATCAACTTCAGTTCAGTTGACAACATTCAGGCCATAAATCAAATGGCAAATGTCAGTTAACAGTGCGCTGTGAACCCCTCGCTGTTAGTTAACATAGCAACAAGAATTTTGTGCATGTTTTACGCGGATTACTTGGCCAGAATGCAATTGAGCACACGATTTGCATATGATTGTCTTAGTTGTCTTAGTTGCTATGCAACATGCCGCATGCCACATGCCACATGGAACATGCAACAATGCTGCCCAAGACTTGTGAGTGTCAGCTTGACTATTACACAAGCGTCTTTGCATTATTACAGCTCTATTATGCCCTTTGAGCAAACCAAATGATAAATATGCACATAAGTATTACAACGCTCAGTGACAGCTGGAATAAAGCATAGGAAACTATCCATTGTTCTATTTGAGATGCACTTGAACGAGCTCAAACTATCGCATGCTCATCTAGACTTACAATGGAGAGACTTTTAAGCAGTTATACACTAAAGACAACTCATTGTTATTGCTTGTAAAATGTTAAATATTCAGTTGATTTATTGTGATTACATTTATTCTACAGCGCTGTAAATCAAACGATAGTATTGGCGATAGTACGGTGGATTTAGAATTTAAAGCCGAAATTGATTTTCCTTTGAATGTGACAGATTAGCATTTATTTTAGAACTAAAGTTTAATTTATTTTTATCTATTGTATTTTTAAAATTAAATATATTTATATTGCATTTTGTAGCTCTATACAACAGACGATTGTAATATCGATAGTATTCCAATACTATCGCCAGACTATCGATAAATATAAGAAGCCTACATTTAAAATGCGTTGCCCCAAAATAACAAAGCCAACATATTGCAATTAACAATTGCTCCACTTTACACACACACATGAAAACTAGTTGTACAATCAATACTTTTATCATTTTCCTATTTATTTATTTGTTTTTCCGAGTTTTATTAGAACACACTGTAAGAATGGGGCCTTGAAAACCTTGAGGCTAAGGCAGCTTTTAATTAAAAAGCCAGTTATAAACAATGCAGCAAGTTAAAAAGTAGGTTAAATTGATTAAGCGTGCATTATTTCTAATTGTGGCAACATTCTGAAGAGGAAGAGATAAAAATACAGACTCTTTGTTGTCTTTGGCATTTGATTGTGTGTATCCTCATACAAGTATATTTACAAACAAAAATCTGAGAGAAAGAGAGCAGAGATCGACCCTTTTAGAGTTCTCAACTCAAAACGACATAAATCTCAATTATTTTAAGCTAAAATAAAAATAGGGCCAACAATTGATTTATTTGCCTCACGCGTTTCTCATGCAATCAAAAATCAGCTGTGCTTATCGATTTTTAAAGTACAACAGCCAAAAGAACCAAATACACACACTAAAGGGAAATGTATCTATTTATCTATCTATCTATCATATCAATATGTAAGTAAGCACATTTGTAATGTAAGCATTTGCATACACAATGATTTCGAAACTAAGCCAACCTTATGGCGATACTAAAAGTGGTGTGTTAAAAGTAAATTCATATGTTTGTAGATAGTCAGACAGTCGAATTGTATCTACGAGATACGACGGCCCACAGTTAGATACCGTTGCGTTGTTGCCTTCACCCGTACAGCAAATACAAATATAAATACGCTTTTGTATCTGTATCTGTGTGTATGTGTGTCTGTATCTGTATCTTTAACTGTATCTGTATCTGTTACGTTTAGGGGAAATCAATTTTTAGCCACGTCTGTGTATCTGTGTGTGCCTTTGCTAATGTCTGTGTATCTGTGTATATTATACTGTACCTTTCAATACAAGCACACGCAAATTCATTGCCTGACAACATGCTCGCATCGATTTTTATTTTTTTCGTATTTGCTTTTTTTGCGACATTTTCATGCACATGCAACTCAGAGACCAACAATCGCATTACAATAAATTCTTCGTTAGCTGCCGGCAAATGGAAAAAGGCGACCATTGCATGCTAACAACAAGTGCAATAGGGTTCAGTTCGGTTCAGTTCAGCTCAGTTTTAATGTCAGGAACAGGGCGTGACATATGAAATCAGGCCAGTTTGCATTACTCGACTACACAGAGAAAAAGCAATGTAAATCTCGCAATTAGACTCAAAAAACCATACAAATCTTTGAATATATTCTAGGCTGATTTAAGCGAAGACTGTAAACAACCAACATTTTAGAAAAGGGTTGGTTTGGATTTCAGTTTAAGTTTTTAATCCAGAGAAATTTTTGCGGTTTGGTCCTGAACCAATTTTTAGTTGATTTAAATATAAAAAACATTTTTATTTTGTCAGTGTACTCGTTTTATTTCCAGCTTACGATGGAGGTACGCCACTAAAAGTTCCATTGTGTTTTATGTAAATTGATTTGATTATTACCCTTAAATGCGATATATAGAGTAGGTAAATGTATTAGTTGGCTGCATTCATTTCATTACTACATTTACCAGAGACTCTAATTGCCTTACGAAATGCATTAAGCTAATTTTATTCAGTTATGCCATTATAAGGGCCAAGTCCAGCGATGGCAACTAAAGGTCAATTTGAATGAGTGCCAAATGCCATAAAATACAAGTACAGCAACAGACTTTGTCTGAATTTGTGACCTTTTTAAAGATCAACAATATTTTATATTTACTTATTTATTTTATGTCAACTAAAAGCAGTTGACAAAAACTACTTTTGAAAGCTAAAATAAACTGAAAAACTTAATATGATATTAATTTTTAATGAATTATATATAAATTTGTATCATAATAGAGAGAATAAAATAAATTTACTATCTTATATTCCCCAAACGTGCTGGGTAACTTCATTTTCGTGTTATTTTCAGAGGTAGGAGATGAATATTTGTATTTAATTCAGTAAGCATAAATATTAGTCCTTAATATGGAAATTTTTCTCAAAATTGTAGATTTAAATATTAATTTAAGATGTGATAATACTTTTCTAAATTTGGAGTTCAAAAAATAGTTTATAAGGAAATACTTTTAAGAAATTTTTAACTATTATAATTATGTATTTAGATCTAAGATTGCGACAAAGTTAATGAACTGTAACTACAGCTTATTGTAGCCGGATATCTATAGGTGTGAGCAGTGTGTACAAATGTGTGTGTTCAGGTATTACCAGTGTGTCCATACATGTAAATATGTACTAAGCAGTGTTGCTAGAACAGCTTTTTTCTCGTCAAATCTGCCTTTTTAATGACCTTTTGCGAGTTTCTTACCCAGATTGTCTTCATGGAAAATTTAGCTTTTTTTTTAATCTTTATATTACAAAAAAATAGCCTTTTTCGCCTCAAAAGTTGTCAACACTGGTGTCGACCATGTTTGCTTGGGTAGCTGAAATTTGAGCTGATTGTGTGCATGTCAAATGTCTGCTGAATAACTGAAATATGCAACCTGCAAGTTGCAGAAATGTGCAAATGAAAATGAAAGATTAAAAAAAATAAACAAGGGGCAAACAATAGCATAGGAGGACGAGCTGAGACTGAGAGACAGACGACACTTTTCGCAGGTGCCCATTGATGTACTGTTTTTACCTGTCTCGCTCTCTCTCCATCTCTTTTGCACTCTCCCTAGCTATCTCTGTCTGTTGGAGTTCAGTTGATGCATGGCAGGTGTTTCGTTACCATATTTTATGGCCAAATTTGTGGCTGTGTTTGGTTTGCTGATGGCACTTCAGAGTGCTTCATTCATATGCCAAAGCTGTAGCAGCTGTATCTGCATCTATGTATCTGTATCTGTATCGGTGTATCTGTAGCTGTATCTGTATGTCTGACTCAGTTTTATGTGGCGGCTTTTGCCACAGCTGTTTGCATTTCAAGAATGAAATTCTCAACGTGCCAAACTAAAAGACAGAAACTCGTTTTCTCAGCGAATTTCAAGCATAAAGCGAGCATGAAAAGAACAACAACAAATTGCAGAGCAGCTGAAATTCACAAATTCAAAGAAGCGACAAGAACAGATATATATATATTCGAGATACAGATACAACGACAACTCAAAGATACATTTCGGAGCAACTCAAAACTGAGCTTAAGCTTGTTAGTCAATCAGCTTCTTGCCACGCCCCCTTTTTGGTTAGCAACGTCTCACTAATTATGCAAATCTGCCCTCTTGTCAATTTCTAAAACAACTTTTCCTCCACAATATTTGTTTTATAGTAAGTTGAAGTTTTTATTTGTTACATAAACCCAACAACAACAACAACAACAGCAACAACTTTGCCTCAAGCTTTTTTTCTGTATTTATTTTTTTTTCCTTTTTTCTTGTTTTTGTTGTCATATTTTGCATAACATTTATTTAGCTTAAACAAGCAAAAACAATAACAATGACTGTGTTTTTTATACGGGCTGCTTATACAGAAGTTGCTTCGTTGTTTGCTTTACTTTAGTTTGGTTTGGTTGGTTTAAGTTTTTGGTTCCGTTTGCATTAAATTGTTTTCTTTGCAGCAGCAGCACGTTTTTAACAATTTTCTTCGTTTTGGCCAAACAACAAATTTGCAAGCACTCCACTCTCCACGAGGTGACAACGCCAGCAGCAACAACAACAACAACATTCAAGACGGGCTAGAAAAGTAAAACAATGGTAACAAGAGCAGCAACTAACCGAGCATGACTAACCAAAGCTGAGAGGGCTCTGAGCTCTTGTGCACGCCTTGCCTTTTTCAATGGATAAATACCCTAACAATAGAAGCGTATCCAATTTTCAATGCAATAAATTAAATATGATAATATTTAGCCTAAGATTTATGAATGATGTTTCTATTTTAATTTGATTTTTAATTTTCTACACAGGAAAAAGCAATCCATTCTAAAATTCAAGCTTAAAAATCTGTATTTTAGCATGTATTTAGGATTGCGTTCGATTGATTTGATTGATCTATTACCTGTGTTCTTCATCAGCTTTACATCCATTTCTATTGTTCCAATCCAACAGCTCAATTTTTGCTTCATTTAAAAATTTCAGAGTATTCCATCTTCTACTTTTGCCTTTCTTAGTTTTGCCATTTATTTTCATTTGTGTTTTACTTTTAGCTTACCTAGATTTGCCTACTACATTTATGCCTTTTCTTTTGCTGCCTGACAATTTTCACTGCTTTTACGCTGTTTTTTTTTGTGGTTTTTCTATTTTTGGAACTAAAAAAAAGCCACAAAAAGCGGCAATCAAATGGAGTCCCAGCACATTTGCTGTGCTAATGTTTGGCTTAGTTTCGCTTTTCATTTGCTGGAGACTACTGCACGTATTGCCATTTTCAATTTTCATGTCTGGTTGCCATTGTGTCTGACTTTTTGGGCCAATGACTGTCACAATTCACAATTTTCTTGGCCGTTGAATCCGGAAGAAGAGAATCGAACTTTAAGTGTTCATCGCAATAGAACGAACAAATAAACGAACTGACTGCAGTTTTATCAGCCATGAAATCATGAATATGCTAATTTCATATATTTTATGACCAACAACAATAATAAATAAAGACTGGGGAAGACGGGAAGCGAATGGAGGCGATGGGGACGAGGCTTGGCAATAGAACAATATAATCATCAAGCGATGCGATGCGATTCGCTGCGTGATTACGAAATTAATGACGAGCTTGGGCAATGGCTCTTAATGAACAGCAAATTGTGAATGACAATATGGTACGTTATAGTACTCTTTCTGTATTCACTTTGTAATTCTCTATGCCGCCAGCAACAGACACTACAATTAATTTAAGAGGAAAGAGTAAAAATATATGATTAACTAATTCATTTATTGGCTTACAAAGTGTGTGAAATTTCATTTAAAATTATCAGTTTAGATAAATAAGAAATATTATCAATATTATTGATATATAATCACAATAGAATGTTGCTTGAATAATGTTTATACATAATAATGTATTAATTCCATAACTGTTTTTCAGTTGAAATATTGTTAAAAAAATGGCAGCAGGTTGTTAAACTCATTATTCCCTTCCCTTCCCAATCTCACAATCCCAAAAATAGCAACGAAACAAACCTCAAACAAAACCAATTACAAAAGAAACAAAGCAAACAAACAATTTCGCTCTTTTTTTGGACACGTGGGTCATTTGGGAATTATTTTGTGTGGGTGCTTGTTGGGAGTACCCCTACTACTCTTTTGGTGTACCCCTACACTCAAAAAGTGACTTAATTATTCCCACTAATGAGTGAACGGAACTTGAAACTTTGGGCATTAGTTTCATCTTTTTCCATTTTCACATTTTTAATTTAAGCATTTAAGCAAAGCAGATGACATAATTTATAATGATTTAACAGAGCATTAATTAAAATATGCGCAATATTGCAGGTTGCAAGTAGAAAAGTTGTAGAAAATTGTCGTGACTAAAGTGATTATGATATAATGCGAAAATGAAGCGCAAAAGCAAAAGCCAACAAATAGCGAAATGCGAATAGCAAAGCAAACAACAAGAAATGCCGCAAAAATGATATAACAACAATAAATAATAGTCGGTGTACTTATGTGAGACAGTTTAATGATAAGTTACGGAACGCGAAGCTCAGTTGGAATATGACAAGAATCTAGATAATAATCGCATACATTTATGAATTAAATAAATATCTATGAGAGTCGAAAGTGCGTTTGTACTTTATCAAAAACAAAAATCATTGACAGTTCGACGATCGACGAGGCGTAAAGTTCCAATATGTTGACCCACATAGGGTGTAATTTGGTTTGAAAATATCTCTAGACTTGCACACACACACATTTATACATGTATTTATGTCTAACTATGCTCCAGTCGTAGATCAATCAACAGACCTTTTTACTTTTATTGATTTTCTTGTTCCCCGTCTATTTTTGTTCTCCTTAGCGACGCTGCACTTTGAGTGCATGAGATTCCAAAACACAACGCGGCTCGTTCTCTCTATTTTTGGCTATGCTGGAAGATTTATTACAGCCCAAAAATACAGTCAGTCCGACAGTCAATTCAGCTTACACACTTAATTGCACTCGGCGTGGCAACAGAAAAGAGCAAAAGACACGGCAACAAAGCAACAGCAACAACAACAATCACAGCAACAGCAACAACATCAACGGCACCAGCGTGGCACGACAGGAAATGCTCCGAAAATTGGTTATTATACCCTTGCGGAGGGTATTATGAATTTACCCAGAAATATGAAGCGCTTTTTTAAAATATAGAGATTATAATATTAAATAGAAAATTAATACTAAATAAAAAATTAATAAATCACAATAATAAAGAACAGGGGCCGTAACAGTTATAATTTTGAAAATATAAATTATTAAATAAAAGTTATTTGTCGATTTTTATAAAAAAAAATTAAAGAAAAGCTCTTTATTCGATCTAAATAGAAATATTATAAAATAATAATTAAATTTTAATATAAATTTAAAAATCATAATTGATCTCTTATTTTCAAAAAAAATATATAAAATATGAAAAATAACTTTTATACCATGATTATTAAATAAAAATTTAGAGTAAAAGTTTTTAAAGTTTCTCCTAACTCTTAATTGCGATCCCTGATAAAAAGTTATTAATTATTTAATTTAAGAAATTATAAATCAAAAGTTAAATTAATTTAAAATCGGAATATAATATAATGATTATTATTTAGATAGATTATTTTATAGATATAAAAAAATCTAAACATAAAAGTAAAAGACAGTCCCAAACATATAATCTGTGAGATTGGTTGGGGTATCTTAAGAAACAAAAAAGTTGTTCATACTAAGCGATTTCCTGACCTTTGACCCCAAATTTCGCAAAACGCCGTCTTATTGCACGATAAAATTATCTCATTTATGGTGTGTAAAAATTTCATCTTTCTACACTTAGCCGTTTGGACCATACGTTGATTCTCAGTCACTCACATATTTTTGTTTAATCTACAGTGCTTTACAAGGGTATTAATTTGCCGAAGACCTTAAATTTTTCTTTTTTTTTTTGAGTGTAAATGTATTTTAAAGAGTGTGTTTGTGTGTGTGTGCGAGTGTAAGCCCAAAAAGCACACGCCCACTGTTGCTGTTGGCCATGGCCATAATCAAGCCAATTTAATAATATGTTACGCTGCACACAATTTCACCTGCAAAAAAAACTAAAAGCGAACCTGAACTCGAGCCTGCTAGCCATGGATATTCCTGATTCAAAAGGAGCAGCCACTGTTAGCCAAGTCAAAAGCAAGGCAGAGCAAAGCCAACCCCATTATTCAGTATACGCTGCACAGTATACAATATTCCATGGCAAAGCAACGTGTAGAGCGCGTTGATCTTCTGGCCAAAATTGCGATTTGATTAAAAATTATGCTCGTATGTATGCGCAGCGCATGCGTGCCAATAAACCAGAAAGAGACAAAGCAACAGAGTCAGAGAGAGAGCGAAACAGAGTGGGGACAATAACATTTGGCATACAGCTAAAATAAAATAAAATCGTTGCTTGACTTGGCGTACGTGACATTCGGAGGGGGTTGAAGACTTGAAGACTGATGAAAACTGGACATCAACTGGAAAGACAGCTTTCAGAATATGCGCATTATGTTAGATGAAGCCTTTGACTTTGGACTCCATTCCGATTCCCATTTCACATGTCTGCCAACTTGACAGCAATGCCATTAAAGGGCAAAACACACAGCACACAACTGTAGAAAGCTTCTTAGAAGATTCTCTCCTGTATTTAAGCAGTCGCAGCTTGCTTTATCAATTTCTCACGGGATGACTTAACTTAATGGATACTTGATTATTTATATGATTTATTTATTAATTGTTTTATTAAATAGAATTGTTATTTTCATGAAAAAAAAATACCTGAAAAATGTAAATAGCAAGTTTTTTAATTTGTTTTTTTTTACCATTTACATCATTTGAAAAGAGTTTAGAGTTTAGAGTATTCAACTATATTTTTAGATTTCTAACTTTTTGTACTAGGCCTATATCTAAATTTGTTTTTATAAAATGCGTTTCTTAGAATATTTTAATATTTGTTTTTCTTATTTTCGTATTTTCTTTTCAACTTTTAACACGGATGGCAGCAAATTTGAAAGCTTGAGCTGCTGCAGCGTCTGCTGTCGAGGATAGAAACACTTGACTGCAGCATTTTAACTCGTTATTCTTCTTGTTGTTATTGTTGTTGTTCCTTCTTTATGTTTTTCTTTCTTTTTTTTTTTTTGTTAGCGTAGCAATTTTGCACGTAATTCGTCACGTAGCAAAATGTTGTTGTTGCTGATTATGCATTGAAAATTGCAGCCGGCAATCTGAATCTGCATAGCCAGAGTCAGAGTCGGATACAGATGCAGATACAGATACAGCGTCACTCGAGCATGCCTCTCCAGCAACAACAACAACAACAACAGTTCCTGTGTCTTAGACTGCACTATGGAAACTAAAGCCAAAACTTTGCATAGATTCAGTAACTTTTTTTTTCATTACTTTGAAATTTTTTTGTAAATTAAAAAACCCAAATAAATTCTAAATTCTACTCAAAAAAAATCGTTACCCTTTAATATAAAATTTTTTTTCAAATATTTTTAGAAGATTTTTGTAATAAATTTAAATAGGCAAAAGATCGAATCATAATAGTTTAGGTCTTGAATGTTTCTATCTTGGAATAAACTAGTTTAATTACATAATAATCAAGACGAACAGTAATATTTATTACCAAGGAATTCAAGTACCGAAAAAAAGAGATTAATTTAATTTTAAAATAGTTTAACTTAAGTGTTTGTCAAATTTCAAGTATCTAGCTTTATTTTTAGAGTTTATTCCAAAAAGATGGTGTTTTTATCCCACAGTGAACTGAGCCCAAATCGATGCCAGCTGCTTTGATGGCTTTAACTCCAGCTGTTGCTGTTGCCGTTGTTGTTGCCATTGCTGATTACGCCCGCGGCCAGCGAAAGCCATAAATATGCATAAAAGAAAACAACAACAACAACAAAATCAACCAAACATTTAATACATTTGAACAACAGCAACAACATTCGAGCGCCAATTAATGCCAAATTGAAATAAAGCCATAAAACATGGACATGCCCCGCTGCCAGTCTACAGTCTTCAGTCTACAGTCTTCAATCTCCTCTTCCCAATCTCAATTCCAATCCCAATCAAATCCCTTGAAAATCCCGTCTCCCTCTCTGTGTTTGGTTCATTGACATTTAATATGAGTCTGAGTGTAACTGTGACATTTGTAATTGTAATTGCAGATTGATATACGAGTATGTCAATCAAATCACAGCTCAGGTCAGTCCCATTGGGTCAAATGGCAGAGGTCGGACACGAACTGACCTGCAATCTTTGTAATAGACCGCAACTAAAGAATTGATGTCAGAAATTGTTGTTGCTGCTCAAGAGAAACCAAGAAAAAGTTAAGGTAAATAACTTAAAGTTATATTTTATGGAAGACAAATAAATAAATTTATTTATTTAATTTTATTTTTAGTAATTTCAAAATAATCCAAATTAGTTAGCAACTACTAACTTCTGCTGATTGAAAAAATATTTTTTCTCTAAATATTGATTCTGAAAAATCCTTTTGCAAAAATACAATAATATTGTTAGCTATAAACTTTGATAAGCCAAGTCTCTCAAACTCAGAAGGTTTTCAGCTTTAGAGATTTAATCTGAAAATTGAAAGCTGAAGAATTTCTCATGGTTGAGTTTATTTCGCTTCAAACATTAACCCAAAAGCACTAAAAATTTTAAGAACACCAAAGCCATTTTCCTGTGCTACCTCAACAACTACAACAATAACTACTACAGCAACATTAGCAAAAACAAACAAAAACAATACTTAAATTGCAAAGTAGTTGTTGCCAGGCCAACTAACAGTGTCGATTATGTCACTGAGCTCTGCACTGCTGACAACAACAAACCCGTCTCCAAGTCCACAGTCCATAAAACCCCAACTCTATCCCAACCCAACCCCACCACAGCCCCTTTGCTGCATATCATTATCATTACGTGTTTTGTGGCATTTGAGTTCCCTTTGCCACTTTTCACCGCCTCCCTCTGCTTGTCAGACATGGGTTAAGCTTCTTTTGGGCCCATGTTAAAGGCCATTTTAGGGACCATCCGAGTCGCAATTTGCTTAAGCATTTTACCTCACCATGAAAAATAAGAACGCGACGACAAGTGACATGTGAGAAATTATTTGTAAAGCTGTCACAGTGACGTTCCGGTAATCCGTAAAACTTCACGCTAATACCCAAAATAGTTGACACGCCCCCCGTCTGCCCCCCCTTAAGTCACCTCAAAAATACAAATGTCAAAAGTTAAACCGACGGACGGACATCGAAGGTAGCCCATAAATTTAATTGTTGTGAAATGCTATGATACTTTCAAGTGGCGCCCCCTGGCGACCCGAACCAGCTTAACTTAAATGCGCCCTACACTAAAAAAAAAATGCAACTCTCATTTTAGAAAATTGTCCTTGGTTTTGAAGTCGTCAAATTTTTTCTAAAATATGAACACAATTCCCCTTTTTTGACTTTAAAATAGGAATGTTTGTAGATCCAAATTGTTTTCTAACTATTAGATCGAATTAATCCATGTAAGTTTTTTCTATATTATATTATATTTGTTTCCTAATTCAAAAACAAAATTTCATTGCATTATGTATTGAAATTTCAGATTTTTCAATTTAAATACGGTTGTATATTTTTCGCAGTGCACTTGTTGTGCTTCTTCTTATTGCTGCTTCAATTTTACTAATGCAAGAAACGTTTTTACATTTTGAAAGAGCTTCAGATCCGTTCTAGTTTCTCTATTTCATACCGCCCTCATTCCCCTCCCCACCTCTCCCACTTCTAACCAAGGCTGACGAAATGCCAAGAAAATTGTCGATGCGATTACGTTGAGTGAGTGAGCCAAAGGTTATCGCAAGTTTTGTTTTTCTTTTTTGGGGTGCAACTCGGGTCTGGCATTGGGGTCTGAAATGGGGGCTTAGTTAACGGTGCTGTTAGAAAACCATTAGTAAAATTTACCATGCGCACTTTCAATTTCAGTTTCAGTTTCTGCCGAATTTGGAACGGATATTCAACACAAAAACAAAGTTTTATTTACCCCTTGTAATATACACACTACATGTGCTATTTACAAGTACAAATATTTAAGTATGCGGTTTAATGTTTTTTCTTTTGAATTTCTTTAGATTTCCGCTAGCGAAATATTGCGATATAAAGCGTACTTCCGCTTAGTAAAAGACGATTCTTATCGTTGGAAATTGCCAAAACCGATAAGAATCGTCAACTTACCGAGTGAAACAAATAAGGAATGTGTTTAAGAATTACCATAATGAAATGGATTTGTCTATAAGCAGCTTACAATTATCATAAATAATTCATAATTAACCATAGATTTGATAGAATAGATTTGATTTCATTTGATTTTAGTAACAACATGTTGAGAATAATAATACTGTCCCAGAAAATATAATACATCTTTATTATTATTATTATTTATTTGACTAATTGCAAATCATAGATACCATTTAACAAGTCAACTTAATGAGAGTTATTTTTGTTTATTTTTGGAGCTTACACTCCTCCAATTGCGCTTTCAGACAGCTATAAAATCAAAGCCAATAGCACAAATCAAATTTAACTTGCTATGACAACATAGCTACATTTATAGATACAAAAGTATCTGTTACTGAGCCATAATCATAAACGTTGCCCGCTCGTATCTTGATATTTGTTCAATCAATTTCTCGAATCGCCAAATCGTGCAGATAATTCATATTTAATTGCAGAAAACACACATGCTCACTTAAACATTTCTCATGCACGGATCTTTGTAATGCAAATGCGTATCGATGTTGCCAGCACAGCTTTTATCCCGTTAAATATGGCTATTTCAAAGAGGATATAACGAGACTTTTCAAAGGTTTTGAGCGGTTATAGGACTTATTATTATAGCCATGAAGAGAATTTTCGATATTATTAAAAAATAATTAAAGCAAAAATATTAATAAAAAATTTACACTTTTTTTTTGCGAAATTTAGCTTTTTTTGCTTCTCAAAAGTTGACAGCACTGACGCAATTGCCACAGCATATGGTCAGACAATGGCATCCATAACAAGTAGCCAAGTTGTCGGCATCGCAAACCGCAAACTAAGTTGACAAGTGCAGTGCACACAGCAAGCAGCGACTGAGGCAGCGACAGAGGCAGCGACTGAGCCAATGGCAGAGGGAAGTGGCAAGGCGGCAAGGTGGAAGGCGGCAGTGACAGTGGCACCTTGACGAGGCAGCGTGGATTTATGGATACGACGTCATGTCAACAACACTCTGGCGACGCAGTTGTTGACGTCGTCAATAATCAGACGCTGAACTCACATCACAGATGCAGACAGTCTCAAGGCGACAGCCACAGCAACAACAATAACAATTGCAACAACAAATCAACAGTGCGACAAGTTGCATTTTCTTTTCATTACATTATTTAAGCCCAGTACTAAAAGGATACACAGACTTATAAGTTACTGAGACTCAGAGACTATTTGAGTTAGAGGAACCAAATTTGGTAACAATACTCAAAGGCAAACTGTTAAATATAATTTAAAATTTAATTAATTAAATTTTATATATATCATTGTTAGAAATGCATTGAATATAAAACATTGCTCCACAATAATTAAATACACAGCCCAAAATAATTTTATTGGAAAAATATTGAACTATTTAAAGTCTTTTTAATATTTTTATAAACATATTTTGTTATTTCATTTTTTATTTGATGATGATCTACTAGGCACCTAAAATTCGAGCACCTCAACTGTGTAGCGTTTGAAATTGTTGTTGTTGTTTGACTTTTCATTTTCGCATTGTTTGCAATTGCCATAATCAGTGCAAAAGCCAAAGACAAAGGCCAAGCGACGATTACGGCGGCGTCACTTTCATGAGACAGCAACTGCAACTCTTCATGAACCTGTATCTGTGTGTACGAGTCTGTGTGTATGAGTCTGTGTGTATCTGTACCTGTGTGACAGTGGGAGCTAAACTGAACACACCTGAAAGCTGGTCAGCGACATTCATTGCCTCATCGACTCCATATAAAAACCAGTTTCTTTTGCACCTATGACGCATATAACGACGAAGCTGGTCTTTTAGTTTTTCTCTTTTTCCCTTTTTCCTTTCTTCTCTTTTCGCTTTGTGCCTTTCTTTTACTATGATTTAATCGAGAGGCTGCACAAAAGACCAATAAAAATACTGCATTGATGCTCAACTTTTATTTGTCGCTTCTTTTTAATCATAGCTACTTAAGAGGTTTCAAGTTGAAACGACATGAATCGAAAGTGTTTTCAGTTTTTCTCTATTTTCTGTTATAAATTTGTCTGCGCTGTATTCTTGGTATACCCTGTAGCAAAGGGCAGTGGGGTATGATACATACAGCTTACTTTAATAGATATTTTTTTAAATTTAAAATTACTTTTCAAATGCCTAACAATTTTTTGGTATTTCTGCTTTTAATTCTCATTGAATTTACAAAATGATAGTTGATAAAGCATTACAGAGTATCTACTAGTCAAATGCTCTCGTTGCAGTCCTCTCACTTAATTAGACTAAGTACACATGAATATGCAATTGTACTACGAATAATATTTGTATCTGTTATCAGTCTGCTTACACTTTCCAATCTTTTAGATACGTTTGCACATCCTACGGATACGGATTAGGGTCTTTATTTTAAATGGAGACAGATAAGTAAGTTATTATTAAATAATATCCCAAGGAGGAAGCGGAAGAAATTATCATATGTATCAATGATTATAATTCAATTTGCAAACTATTGAATTTTCTGTGTATTATGGAATTTTGTAACCATTTTATGGGTGCAGTGTTTTAAAATTAATGATGTTTAATTTTTGTTATAATTTTTAATATGTACAACTTTTACCCATACAAATTGTTGTTTTTTGTTGCTTATTGTTGTTGTCTATTAATTGGACTAATTAGGTTTCGCAGCAAACACTTATTGTTTTATTGTTGGGTTTGTTGTTGTTGTTGATGTTGTTGTTTTTGCTGTTGTTGGCATAAAAGCATTTTCATGTTTTAATCGCTGATCTGCCTCAACAATTTGTTAGTTAATTGCCGCAATTTGATGGTGTTTGCATTAAATCAACAATGGAACATAATCACTTTCAACTACATTACTTATACACATAGTATCGGATGATGTGGCGTCTTACTATCGAAGCTATAAACTTGACGCTGAGGAGTTTTGAATTGCAAAAGTGGCGTCATTTTGGAGAAGGTCGTCATCACACAGGTGCAAGTAATCGATATATGTACCTACAAACATGCACATCTCTAATAAGTACAGTTGAGCCAAGGTTAACTACAAGCAGAATATCATTTAGAATTTATGATTACTTTGTACTTGAATAATCCCTGGATCTGAAAAATACTTAGGCCAGATTAGGATAATACCAAAAGAGAGCAAGAGGATGGGAGGGAGAGAGAGAGGGAGAGAAAGAAATACAAAAAAGAGTCTTCCCCTTTCCATGCTAAAATATAAGAATTAGACAGATTCGAATGGTCTGAAATGCAACCAACCGTTCTAATATTCTCTAATAATTAAAAAACTCATTTTGAATTTTACTTTAGTATCCGTAAGTACCAAATTTCATCTCCAACAGACACGGATTCATTATATGTATCTTTGTGTGTCGTTTACTCTACTTACAGATACCTTCTTTCTCCCATTTTTTTCACTCTTTGGATGGCATAAACTGCGCAACATATTGGCAAAAATGTGGGTCAACAGCAAAACCACAACAATAACGCTCAATGAATGCCACAACAATAGTTATCAAGTACATATGTATATGTATATGTGTGTGTCTGGGCTGCATTTACAAATCAAAGCCCCCCAGAGAGACACGGACCAAATAGCGGAAAAGGCTACAACTGATACCCCGACTATGTGACACCCGTTACACAGTTAAGATACAAATCAGTTACAAATTGTGTACAAGTTTTAGCCATCTAGCTCTTACCGTTTCGGCTCCACAATGATCAGTCAGCGAGTCTGTCATGACAAAGAGTTTTATAAGTATTCATTTTAAGCCCGTTTTATAAAAATTACTGCATACTTTTAAGCGCCTGCGCTGTTTAAAATTTAAAAACAGTCATAAATCTCGTTTTATTCAATCAATCTTTATGCAATTAAGTAGGATGGTAGATAATAATAATAAAAAACGTTAATCTCAAAGTTAACAGCTTTATCTGTGATAGATATTCCCAAAAATGTTAAATAATGTTAAATTTTTGCTACAAACTTATATAAATCTATGTAACAAGCTCTAGCTCTCAAGCTGATCGAGAATATATATACTTTCCAGGGTCGAAGACGCTTCCTTCTCCCTATAACATACATTCCAACAAAGACAATATACCCTTATGCCTTATTATTGAAGTAACGGGTATGAAAAAACCACCCAAAATGCCAAGGCGCGCCTTTGTTGCTCCATCGTCGCTCCATCAACTTTGTTTGCAATTCGAAAATTGCGCGAAAAGTAACGCGCACAACACACACACACACACACACACAGATAAACACACCCACAACACACACAAATGCAATTACGCATTAACTAACGTGGAAATTATGCAAGTAAACAGATTAATTAGGCCACTAAATGGGCACACAACACCGAGGAAAACGAGCCAGCTTTGAGCCAGTAGAAACTACACATCAAATATGTACAAGCCCGTATTTAGAATTGAATATGTACTCATATACTAAGCATATACCAGCAAAATACCAGAAGCGATACGAGCTAAGGGATGAATGAAGGCAAAAGACAAAAATGCAGTTAAAAACTCATCATCAGTGGAGAGATAATAAAACCAAGTTAAAAGCACTAACAAAACACGTTTTATTTTTAAAGTAATTAAAAAAACACATGTTTAGGTACATACTTTTGGTATTTAAAGTAAATACTAAATCCCTAATGAATGAGTTGTAGATAAACAAAATTTATCACTATGCATAGCATTTCAATACAAATAAGCGAATGCTTGACTAGTGAATACCCTGTACTCTGTATAGCTAAAGTTTGCAATAAATTGGATTGAAACATTCATTTACCTGCTGTTTTTTTTTTAAATTCAATTCCCAATCGCATATTTTAAATGTTATTCATAGGCCTAATATAGTTCTCATTTCTCTTAACTGTCAGCTAAAAATATTCTGAAGATTTAACATAGTTAATGGGCCAGCTAACTGTACATGCAACAAAAACCCGGCTAATACCAAAGTGTACAAGGCCAATTTTGACAATTTGAGTTATTTTAAGGTGCTCAAAGTGCTTTTTGCCCCACACATTGTCGGTACAAAGTGCAAATAGAGAAACACTTAACTTCAAGCCCACAATGTTGCCAAAATGAAAACGTATTTAACATATGAACAATAACCATTCATGTCTCTCTTTCTGTCTGTCTGTCTGTCATGAAGTCTATTGTGGGCTAGGAATTTCCCCATTTTGGTGCTTTGTCATGTGTGTGTGGGAAATTAATTGTTGAACATTTTAACAACTTGCAAGAAATTTAAAAATAAAATTAACAAGAGCTGAGAAAGACATTGAGCATTTGCTGTATAATTATTTTAAATGAGTTCACCGAAACCGAAAGAAAAGACAAACCCTGGACCGACTTCAAGGGTCATAGGTCATGTGTCGCATTTGTATCCAGAAATATTTATGCGGAACTTACCTGCAAGAGAAAGAAGAAAAATAGAAATTGTCAGTAAAATTGATATCTAATTACAACGAAATGTAATGACTATCACTTTTAAGATATGTTGTTAATTTTCAATAAAAATTCTTCATCGATAAATTAATTTAAGCTCTTAATTTTTATCTAAATACGAAATAAAAATCATACTTAAATTTTTACTTAAAAATCATAGTGAGACTCCTTATGAATATTATTTAATTGTAATTCTTTAAGTTGAATGTAAAGTTTTTTTATTTACTTATCTTTAAATTCAAGAAATTTCTTACTATCTGCGCTCTATTTTAAAATACCGGAAAAATTGAATACAAATTTGTTTATCAATATGTAAGCTGATATTTAAATACCTGTATTATTTAGTTGTGTTTTGTACGCTATTTAGTGCAACAATTTAAGAGAATACCATTTAAGACTAGAGTTAAGTGCAATGACCCAGGTCAGAGACAGGGACAGAGACACTCACGCATCCTACGAACCTGTGTTTTTCTGTGTTTTTCTTTCACTTTCCTGCGGGTGCCCGCATCGAAAAGAAAAAAGAAACTGGCAACCAAAACTTATCAAAGTCCCAGCTGAGCACAAAAGATTCTTGGAGCCGACAGGTTTACTGTAAGTGGCCAACAAGGATGCAAAGATGCTTGGACCGTAACCGGAAACGCTCGCAACAAAAGTTCAAAGATCTTAAAGGACGCGACAGTTGCGACAGTGTGTGTGTGTGTGTGCATTTAAAGTGCAATGTGCCAACAGCGAATTAAGGTCAAATCATGCACAAAAGCTCAGAGCAAGGAACAGACCTCCCTTGTATCTTGCACCTTCATCAACGCCTTCTCCAAAGCCCAAAGACCAGACATGACGCGTCGGCTGCTTTGTTAGTTCGTCAGTTCGTCAAATTCCCTCTCTTTTCTCCTCTCAGTCTGTGGTCGGAAGGGAGAAGTTTCGCATATTAATGACAACGACATGACATAAAAGTTTCTGTTGCTCTTCTTCTACTTGCTTTTATACCCTTACAGAGGGTATTATGTTTTTGTTATAAGATACGAGCCTTTAAAGGATATACACAGTGGTGCTCAAAAAAATAGAAACGAGAGTCATTTTGACAATTTAATTTTTCTATATTTAATATTAAACATCTTCATAACAGAATACACTTAAATCAAACACTCATATTTAAAAAGTTTTCAACTAGCACAAAGCTTTTCAACTCACAGAAGTCTATAAGGGTATCAAATCTTTGTCGTACCAATGTAAACCTTCCTCCTTTCTTTCTTTCTTCTTCTCTTTTTTTGTTGCAACAACAGCACAGGATGTGTGCAAGTTTTTCATTGCAGCTGCAACTCAACTGCAACTCAGCGACGCTCATATCCGGCACACAGTACGTATCCTGCATCTAGTTTTTTGCATTTTTCTTCCTTTTTTGCGCGAATTCCTTTTCCCAAGGGAATGTTTTCATTTTTGTATATAAATGTATGTTGTACAAATATGTTACGGATAAAAGTAGACTAAATATCCGAATATATGAGAGTGTTTGAAACTTAGCAGTCTGCACTCGAACTTAACAGCGTGCTTATTCACATTAACATTTACAGTATTTTTAACATTAACATAAATCGCTAACATTACCATTAATAGTATCTTTTACTTTTAAAATGTTGAATCAAATTTTTAGCAGTGTTCTACAACCATTGACAGTTATTTAGTTATCAATAGTTGCGTGTGGTTGCTTTTCGCGATTTAAGGAGTCGGAAAGGGGCGTGTCAAAATTTTGAAACAAACATGATCTGCGTGGAGTTTATAGAAGTCTGTGTGCCAAATTTGGTTGCTCTAGCTTGTAAAGTCCCTGAGATCTAGGCGCTCACACAGGCGGACTTACGGATGTTTTTAAACATCTTCTTTGGCTCAAAAGATAAGATATTTGCAACGCAGGACAAGAATAGGCCCCACTTTGTGTTGCTGATTAAAATGCTCGATAGTCCGCTTATCATAAATATTTAACTATGGCTTCCCATAATTTTGAGTTCATTCAAGACCCAATCGTTAAAATCAATTTTTCATAGACATTTTCACTTTCATTTTTCACACATTCACACGAAGAGCCCAATGCAAATTTGTCGTAAATTGTTGTAAATTGCTTTAAAATGGCTTAAACCCAATTGACCAGAAAACTTTCACTTGAAAACGGTACAAAAAATCAGCTCTCAACTACCTTAAGTGGGTCAAAATGCTCCCCTGAAGCTAAAGCTGCGAGAAAATCTTATTTTCTTTTATTTTTCTTCTTTTTTTTTTGCTTATCGCAAACTGTTCAAATGAGATTTTTGCCTGGATTCGAGTTGAGTTCAAATGGCAATGCACGCAAGGGCAATTGGTTTTCCAACAACAACAACAAAAGCAACGAGAACAAAAGAGAGAGACAGAGACAGATAAAAGATGCTCTGGTTGAACTTTGAACTCATCGTCTGTTCGGTCAGCAGCAAATATTACAGTTAACAACACGCACAGCATTTTTGACAATGAACTTTGACATCAAAGTTTGCTAATGCATTTGAAGATACTATTTTAATCTTGAGACGAGTGAAATGTTGTTGACTTATTCCAACTGCTGACTGTTGCCTCTGTTGACGCTTCTAAGCACACATTTCTTATCATAGATACACACTCACACTCACACACACACACACACACGTGTGGTGTGTAATCAGAGTCCGCGTGCATTGCAGCTTCAAAACCAGGTCACGTGTACAGATTTTAGCTTGAATCACTCTATTCAATTATTTTTTTGTTGCAATACACCCAAGGAAAAAAAAAATATGCTTATTATTTGTTTTATTTTTTTAATTGGAATTGAAGAAGATTAAAAATATTATTTATTAATTTTTTCAATTTAAACCAAAGGTATTTACAGCTTATTTAAATAAACTTTATAAGTGTTAAAGTAAAATAATTTTTATATTGAATAAAGAAAACTCAATCAAAATAAATATTTTAAATTGAAAAATATTCTTTTTAATTAAAAAAAAAAAAAAAACAAAAATGGTCATATTTTGTTTTTAATTTTTGTATTGTTATTTTGAAGATTTTATTTTATTAGTTTTATTTTTTTAATGGGAATTGAAGAAGGCTGAAAATGTTATTTATAAATTTCTTCAATTTAAAATCAAAGGTTTTTATAGCCTATTTAAATATTCAATATAAATATTTAAGACAAATTTTATTATATTAAAGTTAAAAAGCTTAAGCTATAAAATATTTTTAAATTTTTAATGGTTTGTTTCATAATTTAATTCTGAACTTTATTTCTTAATTTTTTTCTTAATATTAAATATGAAATCTATTTCTATATTCATTGTAAAATGTTAAATTTCTAATATAAAACTATTAAAATTTCAGATCAATTTTCTTAGGGTGTAATTGTTGTTGTTGTTATTGTTGCATCTTATCAGCTTTTGAGGCTCATTCTGTCTGCAGCGCAAATAAAAAATAGCTAAAATGTTAAAGTCAACTTTTGCTGACGGCAGCAACTTCTTCTTCTTCTTCTTTGCTGTCAGCTTTTCTCTCTCAAACAAATGCGAAATGTTAAGGCTACGACGAAATAAGCTAGAGCTAAAGCTAAAGCAGTTCAGATTGAAAGAAGAGCAAAGAGTGGGCAAAAACAAGCGAGACACAGGGCTTAATTTGACTACTAAAGCCCATTGAAT